>JAQGAU010000065.1:0-46149 GCA_034698045.1 Paramacrobiotus richtersi
AACCCAAGCTGGATGAGAATCAGCTGCGCCTGTTCAGCATGCGATTCTGTCCTTATGCGGAACGGGCCCGTTTGACGTTGAATATCAAGAAGATCCCGTAAGTTCACTGTTGTAACCGTCAAATTTGGATGTTTTTCTGTTGTGCATTGTCATGTTTATCATCGCCCTTTTGCATACGTACCTGTCTGACCTTGGAGTTCAGGGGTCAAGGTTGAAATTATACAAGGTCATTTCCTGGTATACTGAAAATGGGCATGCACAGGTCTTATTTCATCGGCATCAGTTTGACCGATCCTGTTAATTTCCATTAACTGATCGTTAATTAGACGATTAATTAGACAATTTCCCTGTAGCATTTTTTGTGTTTGTTGATAATTTGTTGGAAAGCTTCGGTGAAGAACTTGAGATGATTTGGTACACTTGTTCTTCGAATTCCTTTAAGAGTTTTTGCATATTTCCATTTTGTTCTTTTATGAAACAGCGAGATTGTTATTATAAAAAAATTATAAATCGTTAAATTATATCACTTGGTCTTCGAATATCTTCAAGAGTTTTTGCAGGATTTCATTTTTTTTCTTTTTTAAAATGGCGAGATTATTATTATAAAAAAATTATAAATTGCAAAATTTTAAAAGAAAACAGTATAAAAAAATCTAAAAGAGCCTTTATTAGTCACGGTTACACGTGCAGTAAAACAAAGCAGTACAGAACGAAATCTTCATAATTTGAAAATCGTTGTTTGTTCGGTAGATACGATGTCGTCAACATCAACACCATGGACAAGCCAGACTGGTACGTGGCCCACCACAATCCCCTGGGCAAAGTGCCGACTCTGCATGAACCCGGAAAATCCAAGCCCTTGTTTGAGTCGCTGATCGTGGCCGAGTACATTGATGAGCATTTCCCCAATGAACCGAAACTGCTGCCCAAGGATGAGTACGAGAAGGCTCGCCAGAAAATCGCTATCGAAGTGATCACTCAAAAGGTACTGTACTTGTAAATGTTTTGTGAAGCATTGGCAATTTTTTGAATTATTTTCGTCTTTTTATTCAGTTTTAAAAAAACACGTTTTAAAAAACACCTTTTTAATCCTATTATAATTGTTATTATGTGATAGTTAAGTCAGTAATATTTAAGCCGAAGAAGGGGGGGTGGGGTAAAGATAGTAATAAGACCAAATGTTGCACCATTCGATAGAACTCGACGAGCTGAGTCGAATGATACCAAATTTGGACCAAAAAAATATTACTGACGCTAATATGCAGCGGGAGCTGCATAGTACTGTCTTGTTATAACTTTGTATGGTTTATGAATAATGTTTGTAAATAATAATATAATAATATACTTTTTGTAAATAATATACTTATTTTTATAAATATTTAGTAATTAATATGAATTTTTTTCTTTATTTTCGAGAATGTTATCTAAGAAAGAAAATCTTTTTTCCTGATCGTTGTTAGCGCTAGTGGAATGGCCATAACTGGGCTGTATTGTTTTGCAGGTGATTAACAATTTGAATGCCGTTGGCGCCAAGGGTGAGAAGGAGAAAATCGAGGAACTGAAGAAGGGTTTGAGCGAAACTGAACAGTTTCTCAGCAGCTGCGGCAAATATTTCGCAGGTATGGATACATATTAAGCTAATCGAGGGAGTTCCCGGTGTACAACAGAATGTTTATTTCCATCCGACTGAAATGATAATATTATCGTAATTAATCATGTGCAAAATTGAAGAAAAACAAAGAATAATGGAAAATAAAACTGCAAGTAATATACAGAATGAATTTTATATAGCATGGAAATCGGTAATTAAACAAAAAAAAATTGTTTGCCGAAGGTCGAAGGATACCAAAATTATTACAGCCGAATTTCGGAGTGATTTTTAAAATGCTAATATTGAAGGGTTGTTACATCAATTCGCTATTGACATAGATAATTTGTGCAGAGTATGTTTGGTTTAAATTATCAGCATAATATATTTTTAAATAAAAAGCTATACGAATGATCGAAATAATACGAAGCGAATAGTAACGGTTGTTTCAAAATTGAAAGCATCAATTTGATCATATTATATGGACATGAAATATAAATTAAATATAAGCTGTAAATCCTACGGTAAAAATAAATTCTAGGCGATAAGATGGGTTTCGTGGACGTGATGGTGTGGCCGTGGTTTGAACGCATCGCGCCGGTGTGTGAGGTGCGCAGTGTGGATCTGAAGGTGGAGCGCGACTACCCGAAACTCCACCAGTGGATGCAGAACATGCTGACGGAACCGGCCATTGCCGAGGTGGTGTTCCCGCAGGACACCATTGTCAAGTTCATCAAGAGCGCCTACATTGAGGGCAAGGGACAGTTCGACATTGGATTGTGAAGGGAAACATTGGATTGCATAAGTCTTCGGCCGATATAATTCTCGGTTCGGTAGATATAATTCTCGGTGTTTTGCTGGTAATTCGGTGTTTAATTAAATGCTTGATGGCTTTTTTGACAGCAAGGTGATGGATCTTCAAAATTAATTTCTCATACTTACTCTTAATTCATGCTGTTTTTATTCGTTCGGTTTTTAATGGGTACTCGTGCTGCTGACCTAAGCGTTCCAGGTTTTTGTCTTCTTTGCCAGATTCTGTTCATGCATTGCGTGGAAAATGCACATTTTATGGAATTTTATTAATAAAAATGCAAATCTTCACGTATTGTGCTGAGCGCCGAGAGGAAAACCGTAAAAATATGGTCTTCCGCGTTCACGCTTTGTATATGGCCATTATTCTTGTAATTAAGCATTAATACGTATTTCTGCGTGGATATCACTGTTATTATTAAAATCATTATTAATATTCCTGTAGTTTAGTTGGGCTTGACCAATAAAATAAATCATTAAGAACAATGAAGACGGAGCGAAAACATTAACACACAGTTTCTGATTGGTAACGGGCCTAACGGCACGGGAGGGGGACAAGGGCCCTTCCGACTATCTTCGCCGCACTCCGCAGCGCGAGTTTTGCCATTTTCGTTTACTTGTTACCTTGTATTTTGTTGTTAGTTTTAGACTTTTCACTTGCTGCTTGTATAGTTGATAGTACTGTTCGAGTTTTAGTCTATTCATTTCGATTTGTTCGATAATATATCTATATAATAATATGCCTCTCCCGAATGGAGAATCAAAGCACCTGACTGTCGGTAGGGACATTTCTGACAGATACAAGACTGCATACTCGAAAATCCTTCTGTTCTGCATCCAGGCTCTCCACAGCCCAAGCTGGACGATTCCAAGCTGACCATCTACAGCATGCGTTTCTGTCCCTATTCCCGACGGGCCTTACTCGTCCTGCACAAGAAGAAGATTCCGTATGTACTCGTACGCGAGCTGCAACCTGCATTGTTTTGTGCAGTTGGCAGTCTGATTTGTGAATTCCAGGCACAATATCATTAACATCAATCTGAAGGAGAAACCTGAATGGTACTTGGAGCAGGTTAATCCCTTGGGCAGGGTGCCAACACTGATTGTCCCCGGTCGGAAAGATCCGCTGTTTGAGTCGTTGGTTGTGGCGGAATATTTGGATGGCGAGTTTTTTGGTGACGGGACGCTGCTACCGAAGGATGAATTCGAGAGAGCGCAGCAGAAAATCCTTATTGAAATTATTACACAGAAGGTACGGATATTTCCCTGTTTTAATCAGTTAAATCAAATTTACTAAGTTGTTTGATTGTTTTTTTATCTGTTTAACTTGGTATTTTTACTGAATTTTATTAGCAATTAATAAGGACAAAATTAATTAAGTTAATTTTTTTAATTTCAGTTGTTTTTTAATATTCAAAATATTTATAGATTTTAATATTTGTTTAATATTTTTAATATTATAAAATATATTATTTTTTTAATATATTTTTTTAATGAATTTGGTCAGATGTTGAATTCCTTCGTACTTTTCAGTAATATTGTAACGTGCGATTTGTGCAGAATTCGGTTTGGAAAATGTAGATATACCCTTACAGTTCTTCAAGAAGAATGTAGTTTGAAGAAACTGGATAAAAATTAACTACAGAAATGGAGATTTTTATTGATCATTTTTTATTAATGCGAGTGCAGAACACGTCAAAATGAATCTGGATTTAACTGGAAAAAGTTAAATTAAAAGATATGGAGTGAATTTATTTGTCAGTGCAGTGCTAATGCGTATTTCAGCCGTAATAAAATTATCCGAAAAATGCAGAATATAAATCAAAGAAAATCAGAAGCCAGCACTTTCGTAGCAGAGAACGTCATATTTACATAATTGAATGCATTTTCAAGGGAAAAAAAGATGGAAAATCTTATCTTACCAAATAACACCATATGCCATAATATATTAGGCTTAAATTGTCATGTAATTTACGTACGAAAACCACTTGTTACTTTCCCTCGGAAAAAAATTCCACTTTATCCTAGGTGATCAATCATCTAAATGCATTGGGAGTTACTGGAGATACGAGCAAAATTGGCGATTTAACCGGCGGTTTGGCGGAAACGGAGGGAATGCTTACTGACGATTATTTTGCTGGTATGCTTCCCTGTACCTTTTGATTTGTGAAAAATATCTTAATTACTTATTCGATTTGAAGTTGCGAGAAACTATATCTCTATGCACAAGAATTCAACGACGAAAAGCGTATTAATAATGATCTGTGACACAGAAAGTATTATCGATTATGCCATTTCGTGTAGAAATTCGTAGTCTAGTGGCTTCTTCGGTATCTGCTCGTTCACCTATGACTCTTTGTTATTTACGATTGCCCATGCTAACTTTCAAGTACTAAATGTCTTTTTTTTGGCACATTCATTTTTTCTCGAAATGTGAAACGTGTAATTTATTTTAAAGCAGTTTAACATTTGCTAGAAAAAACGAAAGCTACTGCTAGCCGATTTTTCTTGAAATATTTTGTTGAAATTTTTTCGGAATAAAATTCGTTGTGCTTTCCATTTTTTTTTAAATTCGTGCTATTCCGATTTTTGTACTGAACACTGCTTTCTATCTAGGATCATACTTTGCAGTTTTGTGTATTTAATCCTTTTCAATATTAAAAAATTTGTCCGATCGTAGGCAATAAACTGGGTTTTGTCGATTTGATGGTGTGGCCATTCTTCGAGCGCCTACCGATCCTGAATGAAATCCGTCAGCTTGGCGTGGATTTGCAAAAATATCCAAAATTACTGGCTTGGACCCAGCGAATGTTGACCGATCCGACCGTGAAAGAAGCTTCCTTTCCGCACGATATCATGGTTAAATTTACCACTAGCGCTTATATTGAACAGAAACCCAATTACGACATTGGTTTACAGTGATTATAGAAAATTTGTCTTTCACTTTATTTTTCTATGCTTGAGAAATTGAATAAAATTTTCTGAACCAGGTTTTTTTTGTTAAAACTCGGTGGTCGATGGTTTTAAAATATTTTCGATCAAAAAACTAAACAGAAAAAACACATATATTTTTTGATGAAAAAAACATTAAAACACAACACATCATTAAAAAATGTTGATTGGGAGATTTGCAAATCTGCTGAGTCACTTTCACAGTTTCACGTGTCATACTGTATGTTTGAACTGCTTCCCAAATATTCGTAAAGTCACGCAGCAGTGTAATTGTAAAATTAAGTCGGCTGCAGGCGGATTCTCTTGTGTGCACTTCCATCTTATCAATCGGTCATATCAACCCACAGACGTCGACCAGATTACGATTAACTTGCATTTTTACAAACCGCACCGTGGAAAAGCAATCACCTTGCTTTTCAGCTGTACAGTTGAACGTTGTGCACACTCGCTTCTGAACTTCCGGTCTGTAAAGTTTCTCCAGTTTCCTGCGTTCTGACACAAAAAAAACCACCATGCCGGACGCCAAAGGAGAAACTAAAAGCTTATCAGCCGGTAAGTGATGAAAAAATTTCTAATGCGCTGTTTAAATAAGCATGATAAACAGTAAACACTGTACTTAGAAACAAGTGCATCTGCGCATACTGTAATGTACTCATGTATCAGATTTAGATTGGTATACCTGTTTTAATGCAGTTTGTTTCGTTTTGCAGGCTCTCAACAACCCAAACTGAGTGAAAAGCACATGACTCTGTTCAGTATGCGTATGTGTCCATATGCGGAACGGGTTCGTTTGATTCTGAACAAGAAGAACATTCCGTAAGTCCAGTCGAAACTGAGTTGGGGTTGCCGTTGTATTGCTTGCTACTTTATTCTGCTATTTCAGGCATATTAAAACCCACTAAAACAGAAATAAAAAAAATAAAATTTCCATTTTTTTTATTCTTATGTTATGTAATGAGTTTTGTTTTTTATTGTCTCAGATTATAACCGTTTCCGGTCAGTCAGTTTTTACTTCATATCTTCTCTTAAATTCTCATTTTCCGTCGGATAATACGGAAACGCATAATTAAATTCTCGTGTACTGTCAGTGGAATGTTACATGCATTTTTTTCCGTTATTTTACTGGAGATGTTTGTGATTGTACAGGCATGACATTATTAACATCAATCTGAAGTCTAAACCGGACTGGTTTCTCCAGCGTAATCCCTTGGGGAAGGTACCGGCAATTGAAGAGCCAGGAAAGCCGACCTTGTTTGAATCACTCATATGTGCGGAATATCTGGATGAACAGTATCCGCAAAACAGAATCCTGCCCGAAGATCCATTCCAGCGCGCACAGCAAAAAGTGCTTATCGAAGTCATCACACAGAAGGCAAGTTCGAAAATGCTTTGATTTCTACGTCGTTTACTTTATTGCTAATTAAGATATCCGTTAAAAATTCAATGAAAATCAATAGGATTATTTTGTTATGATTGTATATCTATGGTTTATCTCTACTGTAACAAACAAGCAAAGTTAGCGTATTAGCCATCTGAAAAAGATTTAAATTCATTTTAGCGTTAATTTTTCTGATTTGATTTTATCTTGCAGATCACCAGCGCGTTCTATGGTGTCGTGCAGAAGGGCGGACCGGAAGCTGCTGACAAGTTCTACACTGGTCTGGGAGAAGTGGAAAAAATGTTATCCGGAAAGTTTTTCGCTGGTATGCTCTTATATTTTAAAACGCAGCTCTTAACTTCCTGGTCGAAATGATAATGACGCCATGACACTACGATTTCCCTTCACATCTCAGTTAACATCAAACAACCGCGATTACTTGTAACAGAGCGTGCCGTTGTCGTACGGCTAAAACTATAAAATAAAAGCCATAGGTTAACTTTTTTCTGTAAATCGATGGCTTTGATTCATTGTATTTATCACCGGTCTCTCGCAATAAAGTAAAACAAGCCTATCCGCGGCTAAACGTCATCCTTATAGGTGACAAAATGGGCTACGTGGACTTGATGGTATGGCCCTGGTTGGAACGGATTCCCGCGGTGAAAGATCTGAAACAGTTGGACATCACCAAAGAGCGGTATCCTAAACTGGCTGCTTGGGCGGAGGCCATGCTGAGTGATCCGGTGGTCAAGGATATCAGCTATTCCAAAGAGACATTCCAGGAGTTTTATCGAGGATATATGGATAATAATGGCAATTACGACTGCGATGCCGGACTGTGAGACCGCATGATGTGGATGTGTTTTTTTATATAAACGTTAAAGTTTGATTGTTATGTCATGTTAGTTAACCTACTTTGTATAGTCAGAAAACAAGTGAAAGTGTTTCGCATATGGCCGAAATCCGTAAGAAATTCGATGGGTAAATTTTAAAAGTTTACAATCTGATGTTGCTAGCGGACGTTGTTTTGTACGGCTTGGTTTGCAGTCGTCATCAGAATGTTTGAGAATTTTAATCTAAACATCGTTAATCGTCTTCAGAGAGTTGTTTATTAAAACTTTGTGATGAAACGATCAACTCGACGCTTCAAAATATGTTGCCTGTGAGATCTGCATATTTGCTGAACCACTGAAATTCACGTGTCATTCCTGATATGTTTGAACTGCCTCCAAAACTTTCGTCAAGTCATGCAGTATATAATTATATCGTATTTCTACCATTACGTCGTCGGCAGGCGGATTTCTGTGCATACAGTACTTCGTCTTATCGATTAGTCAATAGCAATCCGCAGACGTCGACAGATTGCGATTAACTTGCAGTTTACAAAGAGTGGCGTGCTAGTCAGCTGTGCAGTTGGACGTTTTGCATGCAGCATTCGCTTCTGGAATTACAGTCTGTGCTAAAGTTTCCTCCAGTTTCCCACCTTGTGAAGTAAAAAAGAAGCCACCATGCCGGACGCTAAAGGAGAAACTAAAAGCTTTACTGGTGGTAAGTGAGGGAAAAGTGTGTTATGGCCAAGTTTGAACAGAGATAAACATTGTTTTATATTTATGTATACTGTAGTGCCATAAAACACCTAGATATTGGTATTTCCTTTTGTGATGCAATTTGCTTTCTTTTGCAGGCTCCCAACAACCGAAGCTGAATGAAAAGCACATGACTGTATACAGTATGCGTTTGTGTCCGTATGCGGAGAGGGTCCGTCTGATCCTGAACAAGAAAAACATTCCGTAAGTCCAGTTGAAACTGGGTTGCGAACATCGACGTTGTAATTCTTGCTTGCTGCACTTTCTTGCGTTATTACTATCGGTTTCTGCGGCATATTTTGTTTGTTTGTGTTTTAATGAGATTTTCTGCTGATTTTTTCTTCTTGTAATTATAGGAATAATTAGTTATACGAAGATTATAAGAAGATCTTGTAATTATAAAAATATTCTGGTCAGTGTTGGTGAAATCAGCTGCTACTTCTTATGATTTTCGTTTGTTTTCCGGTCCCGTTTGACATTAAAAAAAATCTGAATATTTGACAAAAAATGGCAGTTTACTCAACATTTATGTGGACAACAAGATCTCGCATTGCAAATGTGCAGCAGACCGTTATTATAATTACAATAATATTATGACATTAACGTTGTATTTTCAGTGTTGCTTTGATTTTACAGGCACGACATTGTCAACATCAACCTGAAGTCTAAACCGGACTGGTTTCTCCAGCGTAACCCCTTGGGGAAAGTGCCGGCAATCGAAGAGCCCGGAAAGACGGCCATATTCGAATCACTTGTGTGTGCGGAATACTTGGACGAACAGTATCCGCAAAATAAAATCCTGCCCGATGATCCGTTTGAGCGCGCACAGCACAAAGTGATCATCGAAGTCTTGGCACAGAAGGCAAGTTTTAACTGTGTTATTTACTGGAACTTTGGGCAAAAATATGGTCCATCCATTGCTCCTCGAAAAAACTGCGATAACTTACCCAGTTAAAAAGTCGACGACCTTCAGAAGAGTCATTATTATTTAGCTCTACCATCTGACAAAAGCAGCCACAATCAATGATGCATTTGCAGGTTACCAACGCTTTCTACGGTGTCGTTCTGAAGGGCGGACCGGAAGCTGATGGAAAACTGTACCAGGGTCTGGAAGAAGCGGAAAAAATGCTTTCTGAAAAGTTTTTCGCTGGTATGTAATCAGATTTATAATTTAACATGCATCTGCAAGCGTGCATGACCTGAACTTGCCGCCATTGCACTACGACTTCGCTGTACATGTCAGTCAACTGATTGTCCATGTTGTAACTGATTATGTCTTTGTTGTCTGATACGCAATGAAAGTCTTCCATGTAGGTGACAAGATGGGCTATGTGGATTTGATGGTCTGGCCCTGGTTCGAACGCCTTCCCGCCTTGAAAGAGTTGAAACAGTTGGATATCACCAAAGAGCGGTATCCTAAACTGGCTGCCTGGGCGGAGGCCATGCTGAGTGATCCAGTGGTCAAGAATGTCACCTATCCTAAGGAGACCTTCCAGGAGTTTTTGCGAGGAGCGGGGGATAATGGAAATTATAACTGCGATGCCGGACTGTGAGACTGACTAACATGAACCTGTTTTTTTTTGTTCGGAACCTTGAAAGTTGTTATTACGGATGTCATGTTTCACTGTCATGTTAATGAGCTAGACTACTCCAGAAAAGAGATCCTGTTAAGATCGCTGCTTTCGTATTGCTGTCACGCACACAGATATGCGAAAGCGTATAACACAAATGCTTTGATAGTGTATCCGTCTGAATCAAAGGTTGATCGATCTTTGTGCGCCCCAGAAGATATTTTTTCGGTTGTCTGTTTAGTCCTTGCATCGACATTTGCTCACTTCCGAGTCTTGAACTTCGTACAGCATCTGAACTCAACTGACTCCACATTAGTACTACTCACGACGGGAAATAACTCTATGGTACATGTTATAATACATACTTATCATGTCATCTATAGAAAATACTCCAGGAGCAGGGCAAAACTCTGTGGGCAGAGAACTCGTCGGTTGCTTTTTGGGAGTTTGATATTTCTGAGTCAATTCTGAATCCACATCCTCATGACAGGTCGCAAGTAGAAATTTACAAGCAAGTAAAGTCGATTTACCTTAATGGAGTTAATATTTGAAGATCTTAAACAAATACGCCTTTTGTATGTCATTACTGTGTCTAATTACTGTATGAATTGAAACTTGCGCAGTTATGACGGGAGAGACGAAGTCGGGAAACAGGCAGCCAACAAATCGTTTTCTTTACCTTCAACAATGCACCACTTGAGACGCATGATGAAACTCTTTAGCAGTGTTCCAAATTCAACAATCATTAATGAAAGGAAACTGGACGCCAACCACCTCCATTAGTCTAACGTGTAAAACTATCAGCTGTAATCATACTATCATTTCACTTCGGTTTTATTACTCTCTACCGAAATGGAGGTCTTTGAAAGCTGGTCACCTTTCATCATTTCAAGCTGCGATTTGCGAATCAATTCACGAATATACTGACCAAAACCATGCGCCGTTCTTCTGCCAGCTGAGAACAAGAATGTTGTTAGTGAGTGCGTGGGAGTAGTCAGGCGTTTCTGGTGCTGTAAATTGATTTCATGGTAGATTCAAATGTTATCTGATTATGTGATCGATAACCGGAAAACTGCTCGATTATATTTGTGCCAAAGCCAGTTACAATGAGAGCCGTCGTCAGAAATACGAGTCCATCAAATAAGCGCGCCCACAATTCGGTGACCTTTCCGGCTTCCTGTCATTAACCAGAGGATTCTGAAGAAAGCGCAACGCACCAGTCTTCTAGTGTTTCTGAAGACATTTCCCTATTACAGAAGAAGCGGTGTCGGCACAGCCATATCCCGTTCAATCCCCGTAAATATCACACGTTCCATATGATCGACCGCAACTGGCACCTGCAGTTATTGATTAGAGAAATCAACGTATCTGGTGCCCGTCCGGAATAACGCGCTGTTTTCTCCGCTCCTTATTGTACATTGTTGGAGCGTAGAGTAGGATGAGTGCCAAGTTGCCAACAGCGGCATACCGACCTTATTTGCCAGCCACGGCGCCGCGATGATCAGGATCATATTATGACCGCGGGCAGGGAATCAATACGAGATTGACGGAACATTTCTACACGAATTCCGTTCGCCCGTGTGGCTCGTGTTTCCTGTCACATGTAGAAAGAAAGCCTAAACAGTTTTCAGGAAAACATGAAGGATTCACAGTAATGAGTATTCCTAGTACTGGTACACTTCCTGGTACACAGTACTAACTTGTAAGATTATGCAGGATTTGAACTTGTTTAACAGGTTTCATACTAACTCTACAAAAGTGAGAAACCGTGCAAGATCAATAGTGAAAACTTATCTTTATTTCAGTGATTTAGCAGTTAAATCAAGTCTATACTTCTAGTACTGCTAACGTAGCTAACAATAAGTAATGCACAAATGCTTGCCCAAAGTCCAGTTTCAGTTCCGTTTCAGTTCGTGTGCTGTCCAGTTTCAGTTACGCATCTAGTTTCGATCAAATAACCAAACTTTCACGGGTTCCGTACATACAGGTTGCGTGAAGCATCAAATTTGTTTGTTAACTACGCTAACAATTTTCTGAATTTTTATTAACGCTAAAAACTTAAACGTTTAAAATAAAATCGTTGGAAACACGCTACGCGAAGTCTTAAATATCCGTTTAACTTCGTTAAACTGCGGCCTTCTGGGGAAGCGTTTGAAGAAATATATACGATTCAACTTTGTATATTTAGAGAGAAAAATGGCAATATAAGTCCATAAGAAATTCGAACTATCACTGCACTATGGGCCTATGGCGTTTGACTCGCTAACAGACCATTTTTATAAGATTTTGCAGTAAAAGTTTCTCGTGAACAATGTGGCAATGGTTATTTGTAGATTGATTGATTGATAGTTTATTGTCTTCTTGCAACGGGGCTGTGCCCCCTTTACGCAGTGGACATTACGTTCTTAGCTCAAAAGAAAGTAACGGGTGGGAAACAAAAACAGTCACAACATAGTTAACACTACAAAGAATAAGGAAGAAAGTAACAGAAAACGGTAATAGAAAAGTGGGCGACTAAAGATGTTATTAGAAAAGTAGAAAAGTAGATTGATCGAGGTTTTGTAATTCTGATTAATCAGCTCACGTGCCTTTTAAAAATGCGTCAAGTCACGATCAGCAAACGGTACAAGTACCGTTGAAGTACGTCATCGGTACCATAGCAAGATTTCTGTTTCCTTTTAGTCGATCTTAGACTTGAGTGCTGTGTACAGGTTCATTCTATCGATCGGTCTACAGCATCCGCAAATGCGGCCAGATTCATTGCCCTTTCAGAGCAGCTCTGCGCGACCGAGATATCTTTACAATTTGCGGTCAACATAAATTTTGCATATTCCCTTTTACGGGCAAATAAGTTTCTCCGGCTTGATCCTGCAATCCAAACTAACAAAAGCCACCATGCCTGATGCTAAAGGGGAAACCAAATGCTTTTCGGCCGGTAGGAAACGACAATGTGTTATCAAGGATTTGGGAGATAAACCAACGTGCATGCAATCTTAACAGAAATAATATATTATATCGTATGTTTTAAGAGTCTGCAAAAAAATATACATGTTATTCCTTTATCACATGTTGCTTGTTTTCTTTTGCAGGCTCGCAGCTGCCAAAGTTGAGTGAAACACGCATGACTGTATTCAGCATGCGTTTGTGTCCATATGCGGAACGGGTGCGGCTGATCCTGAACAAGAAGAACATCCCGTAAGTTCAGTCGCTATAGGGCTGATAGAAAGTTTTGGATAGTGTTCGTACTCTCTTTGTGCAACATGCTAGTGCAGACATATGGAACCGTATCGGTGATAATAATGCATGATACGTTCATCTACTACCGACGCCAAAAGATAAAGTGCATTAAATAATTATGTATGTGACAAAAAAATGTGAAGCAATCAGTAACAGTTCAAAAGGAAGCGTTCGATCTTATGCGTAGGCCATTTGTTTTGTTTGGAGTAAGCACCACGTTTTGTCAATGTCTTGGATTCCTCTGCTGGTCTTCCAGCGCACCGACGTAGTAACTGTTCCACCTGCGTGCTTTCATTGGTTTCTGTTGTACAGGCATGACATTGTTAACATCAATTTGAAATCCAAACCGGACTGGTTTCTCCAGCGCAATCCATTGGGGAAAGTGCCGGCAATTGAAGAGCCAGGAAAAACGGCCTTGTTTGAATCGCTTGTATGTGCGGAATACTTGGACGAACAATATTCACAAAATAAGATTCTACCCGTTGATCCATTCAAGCGAGCACATCAGAAAATGCTCGTCGAAGTCATCCAGCAAAAAGTGAGTGTCACACTGTATTAAGTATTTTTGACATTTACCTTGGCTGCAAACTAAGACACAAGATAAAAACTACGTAACCCTTATAACACGACTAGCATTGTGATTTAGCTAGTATATTATCAGGCAGTCAGCTAACAATAGTAGCGGTAAACACACTGAACGTACACGTACGAAAGCAAATTTGGCGGGATTTACTGTACGTGTTGTGTGACGTCATATGCTCGCAAGTTTTGATGGGGATGATGAATCTTGATAATTCACTATTGGGAGTTTTCTAGTGGAAGTGTTGTACTTCATTTGTAGCTCACTTGTGAACGAAACAAGTGCTATACTTTAGTTCTATCTCACCACTGAATTGTATTATGGTATTCGTGTATTTTTATAGAATGATCATGATTCTATCTTTTGCAGGCTGTTAACCCGTTATACGGTGTCATGATGAAAGGCGGACCGGAAGCTGACGAAACCTTGTACAAGGGTCTGGAAGAAGTGGAAAAAATGCTAAACGCAGAATTTTTCGCTGGTATGTCAATCGTAACTGTACTATAGATAAACAGTTACAATGGTGGATCATGCGGGTATGTAGCCCTTGCACTACGGCTCCGCTCGAGGCATAGAACGAGCGTTAAATACGGTTTATGTAGTGACCGATATTTCCTTGATTGTCGGGTATCTGTAGGTGACAAAATGGGCTACGTGGACTTGATGGTGTGGCCCTGGTTCGAGCGCATTCCGGTAATTAAAAAACTGAAACAGTTGGACATCACCACAGAGCGGTATCCCAAACTGGCCGCCTGGGCGGAATCCATGCTGAATGATCCAGTGGTCAAGGATCTCACGTACCCCAACGAGACGTACGAGGAGATTCTGCGTGGAGTGATGGATAACGGCAACTTTAACTGCGACGCCGGACTGTGAGACTGCGCACGCCGAGATGTTAAATTGCATCAAAATGTTGTGTGGAGACCATGGCCATAACCGGCATAACGCATAACTATCCACTGACATAATATTATTAACCTATTAGCAGCCATCCACTCGGGAGAGGAACCCGTGTTGCAGATACTCGAAATCTTTCAAGTGTATTATGCTAGCTGCGCAACAGTTAAGTTACTGATCATGACTGGATTACAATATATAAAAGTTTTTTGTTTTCAGTAAATCAATTTTTCACATGGTTGTTTGTTCACACGCCTGTCCATCGCGTTGTAGATGGAGATTACAAAGACTTGTCATTTGTACACACAGTAACTGAAATAAATATGCACGGACAACAGCAAACAGCTGTATCGACTTAAAGGTCGCTCCCAACGACCCCGGGAGGCACCTTGGTTTGCGTAGTCGACTGAGACCTGGGTACATATTTTGCCGGTTTAATTTTAGCACTCTTGGACACTGCATTTTCGGATCTACCGATTAAGATTAGGATGTTTTCACAAATTTGCAGCCTTTCCCACCACTGACCCATTCGTTTCTACGTACTCTTTAGTCTTCGGATGGATGGGAAAAGCGTGATTCGTACAGTTTTCTGCACATATGTTTCATGCTAACATTATGTGGAAATTGGTTGAAAGCAACATCCATATACATACAGAACAGTGTCCCATGGGGATGAAACAGAACTCCAGGCAGTTGAATATTCGGTTACCTCAGGGACAGCTGGATTACATATACTGACTCCAGTAATGCATTATTACTGATATGCTGACCATAAACAAATTAGCATGGGCGCTTAAGCAAACACAAGGTATGGTAGATCGTGACTGCATAATATATCTGTTTGCAAGGACAACAGGACACATGGAATTTATATTTTCTAGTCCTTTGCTACACAGGTCCCCAAAAGCCGCAAACGCTTGGGCGGGCTAAACTTTTACAATGAACCGCTCAGCAATCCTTATAAACTTATCTATAGAAAATTCTACAATAACTGAAGAAAGCTTGGACGCAAACTTCAGCAACATAAGACTCGCGGCTAAAACAACACTATGGATTATCCCACTTATTCTCAACGGCGCTTTGTTGCTGACTTTCTTTCTGCACAGAAACCTATGGACATCTTTCGATACATATTTTATTGGATTGTGTATAGCCAACGTTACCTTTCATGGAATACTCGGTCCTCTGACTACGCTCGAGTTACTGTATCCCAGCCTCTGGATCGGTGTGGGATGTACGGTGTACGTATACGCTATCGCCGTTATGACCATTATCCAGGCGCTCATTCATGGTTGCATTGCTCTGAACCGAATCTGCGCGCTTTGGATGCCGATCACTTTTTACCAATTTCACTCATTTAGAATGGCTTGCATGGCTAATTTCTTGATTTGGCTGTCGGCCCATGTGATATCATTACCGGCTATTGTACTGGATGTCTTATTCTACGGTCAACCTACTGAAATCAATCAGTGCTTTCGCGACACAAGCATGAAGGCCGTATCAATAACAATCAATGAAGTCGTGGTCATCGCATGTTTCTGCATTATTTTGACATCGTTTCCCTTGGTAATGTGGAGATACGGAGCAAGGTCATTATGGAGGAACAATCTAACAATCAAACCGGAAGTTTCTCGTCAGAACCGAACTGAAAATAAAGCGAATAGAAATATGAACTCCTCAACGAACCGGCAGTCGCTGATCCTTATGGCAGCCTTAACCTTGAGCATCCTTGTGTGCTGGGGACCGACCATTGTTTACCTGGCGTATACAGTGACATCCGGCCGAAACGTTCCCTTGGTAAAAGAAGTAACTGAAACGCTCTTCAATTGTCAGTCTGTTGCTGATCCCATTCTGTTGCTTTTTGCACTGCCTGCTTGGAAGCAAAGACTGAAAGAAATATTCTTCAAATGTTGAGCGGAACATTTGACGGAGCGGAACAGCTGCTTGTGAGTGATTCTCGTAGTGATGGGATAACTGTTGCTGACCGTGGTTCGGTTTTATCGTACATAAGTTCATTTCACTAGTTGTAAAAATTATAGTCAGGTGTCGTTTAGCAGTGTCGTACTCTATGCATTCGTTACATTGCTTGTGCCTATAAAAGTTGGGACTGTTTTCGTTCTGATATCAGAATTTAACCGCACTCCTTGATATCGTGACGGTGCGGTAAAACAGCCTCATTTAGTTAAACTGATTGTAATTCTACGTTGTTAACCACACAGGCTGTTGCAGTCTATTCTGTAGCTGGCCAACATGGCCATCAAGCAACCATGTCAAATAATGCTCGAAAAACGTCTTCGAGCTGAAAAAAAGCTGTCCACAAATTTCCGCCAAATATTACAGTAAATGCACACTAACACGCCAAAATCTTATAAAGTCAAACGACAATCAAGCTGATAAAAGATAAACGAAAGTTAATCATCCGGATTCGCTGGCAGTATTTTCGTAAAGTGCTGCTCTCACCAGTCAAGGAGAAGAATCACCTTCTCATAGCAGCAAGCCTTGAGCAGGCTATGTACACTAATGCGGTTCAGCTTTTCCAGATCTAGATTAGCCAGATCGTCGGCAACCCAACTCTTGCCACGGAACTGGTTCGTGTCACGTGGATCAGCGCTCTGACGCTCGTCGAGAATCTGTAGAAAGAAACACCTCTCAAACACCTATCGACTATGATGGACGAAGTGTATAAACTTGCAATTTGTTAATCATGACATATTTGTTATAGTACGTGTTTCGTAAGGACAATATGCAATGCGTGACGCTCACTCCAGTAGCACAAGAGGTGACTACCAATGCCAGTATACCGAAGGGTAGAACAGTCCGTACCTGCACCAGTCGACGAGGCAGATCCTCATCTGAGTTACCAGTCATCCACTCCGTCCAACAGGTTAAATCCTCCGGGCTCACCGGTAACAGACACTTTTCCATCAAGTCCCACAATGCAGCCAGAGACACCTCCTCCACAATCCGTGCCTTTGTAATATGCACGACGACAGATGTCTATAGATATACGGGAAACATCAGTACACGCAAAGCGAACCTTTGTTTTCCGTATTCATTACGTTATCTTCCGACAGCACCACGGTCACTTCCTCTAACATCAGACGATGACAGACGGACGCAAAAGCATTCAGTTCGTCGCGGATGTGACTGATGAAGTTGTTGAAATACCCGCCTCCTTCCACGAGATCCGACCAGTATCACTGCCACGCGATGTCGACCAGAAGAAGGGTGTCGAGACGTGGAAGCTGATTTTCCTATACAACAGACATTTTCGTTATCCCAGTACGGGCACCAAGCTCAAAGACGCAGCGATGCCGTACAGTCAGAAATTCATTGCTTACTGCGTAAATAAGTTCCATGGCTTATTATTAGTTCTATTGGTGCCATTTACTGGGTAGCTGTGCGAAAGACGCATACCTGAAATATGCAACGGAATAAACCGCCGGTACACAACAACGGACCGAAATACCGTTTATCCCCAAAACGGTCGTGGATATCTATGTCGGAAGCACGCCAAACGTTAAGGGTATCGCTGTAAACGATGTTCTTCGTCTGGGCAATCCAGCGTTTCAGCAGGCAAAGACGAGTAAGGCGGCCCGTTCCGAAGATTCGCTGTTCATCACACACATGAAACATACGGCTGATCGGGTACGTGGTTAACATCTCGTTCCACATGGCGCACACTCGGCGCAGTTTGACCGGCAGTACACCATCCAGATACCCGAAGATCTCGGCCAAAAGGTCTCTGTGGAGACGCTGGTTGATACCTGACGGCAGAACAAGACGCGCTTTGGAGCACCGACTACACATCTTAGAGCACCGACCACCGTGCACCTCGTCCGGTGGTAACTGCCGGTCAAGGGACTTGGCACGGAAACGTTTCTTCACACCAGCAGTTGCACGTTTCCCAGTGGAAGATGGAGTAGAGGGTGTAGCTGCGGGCTGGGGTGGGTCAACCGTCGAGGACGTGGAAGAGCCGTCGACAGGGGTTTCAAACGGAGAGACTACAGTCCCAGTTGAGGCCGGAGACGGAGCCGTAGAGGGAAGCTCAAAAGGTGTCGACGATAATGACGATGCCACACGCTTCGGGATCGACTCATCCGGTTCATCATTAGGGCGTTTCTGCTGCGTCTGTGGTGTTACGCCAAGCATCAGCAGAAACCTATCCCCCTGTAGAAACAACGCATCCACCGTATCACCTTTCTGACGAACAGGTATATATGTGCGTAATTTATTGATACATTTTTAGATTCGCGTTCTCTCGTTCACTGAAGTACTAATCGTGCATCCGTTTACTTGGTTATTTTCATGACTGATCTGTTAAATCATGTTACTTTATCCTACACGGTCTTCATGATTCATGAACCACACAATTCACTTCACCTCGAGTTTCGGACAGCTGCTACGCGAATCCCGATCAAACTTGCGACGGAATCGATCCGTGATTTTCAACACATGCAGCACACTGCCATGAATATGCGTAGCCACCATCCACTGCTCCGGACACTTGGTATTGAAATGATCCACAAGATGTTGATCAGTCGCTGGCGTCTGGTACGGACTCGGTGACGATTCCCCACTGGAGACGCCACTCGGCAGCTGCACTGCTTCCTTAACAAACTGGCCCTTCTCCAGAAGAAACGGCTCCAGTTCCGTGGCAATGCGTTGTCGGCGGACCCGGTTAGTCGGTACAATCTCCACCAACACGCCAGCCGGGGTGGTGATGCGTACCAGGGCGAAGGATACGAACAGATCAAAGTTTCCGATCAGCAGCACTCCAGGATACCATGTGGCTGGCTCCCCACGATGACAACGCCACAGAACGTCGACTGGTAAGTTGTCGGTTACGAGACGCTCTCGCAGCTTTTCCAGCTTGCAACGGTACGACTGGCCATAAGGGACGAGCTGAGTTGTTGTCCCACAGCCAAAGTCAATAAGCAAACCCTGTTCAGCGCAGTCAATAACCCGACCATACTGCAGCAGCCCGTCAGCTCCTCGAGCATCGACGGTGTTCCAGTCCAGCTTTTTATTGAAATAGGATGACATTCCGAAAGACGCGAAATGATTATCACTCACAAGGCTAAAGGGAATTCTAACAGATGAAACTGGAAATGCATGATTATCATAATCAAGTTAATCAACCACTTTGAAAGTGAAAGCTGAGAATTCTTGTTCGGTCAGATTTGTGTCGAATACTACGTGACTGCCGCCTATGTGCGGCTGTCTGCACGCAAGTATTGCCCAATGGTTATTCCCTTGTTCGTACCTTTAATGCAGCAGGGATGAAAACTGAGCCAAATGAAAAGTTCTCGACGTGTTAGCACTGGTAAGAAATCAGGAATAAAAGCAGGACAAAAATAAACAAAGCTTACAAATTCTGTTAATGAAAAAGCAGATTCTAATTTGGATCGTTCGCCACAATATTGTTGTTTCCATGTCAAGTCAAGGGTGCGTAGCGTTGGAATACTCTTCTGGGTCAGCAATGCGGGCTGTCATTTCGTGAACCACCAACAAATACGTCGCCAGTAATCCGATTATCTGCAACAACTCTTTGCGCAAATTATGAATCCCATGCGGCAAAAACAGCTAAGAAGGTGTAGTGAATATCGTTATACGAACCGTAATGACAAAGTTTACGTCCAGAATCCAGATTGACCAGATTCCACCCGGTGAGCACAACGGGATTCTGGTTCAGGCGGTGCAATGTTACGCTAATCTGCGTTCGTATATTACCGCATTTGTGTAGTTTTTCTTGCAGGACATGAAATACTGAGACAATCCCATGTGCCTATCAGTGAAACAAATGTTCAGGATTCCTGAACAGGTCAACATGAACGTTTCGAGTGTTGAGAGTGGCGGATACCTTAGCTTTCAGAAAACACGCCGCACCCAAGGAGACAAGTAGAAATCCTGCACTTCCAACCGCAGATAATAGGGAGACAATGAAGTCTTTATCGCCAGCTGTTAAGTAGAATCCCAGCGGAATACTAATACGTCCTTCCGTAACATAACTAATCATCAGAACCGCTTCTGCCGTGTAACAACAAATAAGTAAGAACAGTCCAGGGGAGAATACGGAGTCGAAACTTCGAACTATTGTCGAAAGATGCAAATGGCGATCGCGTGAATTCTCCAAACTCAGGGCAAATTGTTCGGTTGACAAAATCCCTGATTTTAGCTTCCGATATTCGTCCACTATGTTTAACGTTGTCATCCGAAAACCCATACCAATGATCAAGGCCATGAATGAATAAAACATTATAAACGATCCCGGGATAATTACTACACCGTATATGGGAATCATGTGAAAAACCAGAATGGCCAATACAGTAGGAATGCGCAATCCAAGAATTTCTGTAGTACTGTGGGATTCGGTGGAATCATGTATACGAAGATATGACCATAGCACCACCATCAGAACCGTACTAGCTGCATAGAAAATTAATATTTGCGACAGCATTCTGTACATTTGCGGAGAGAGTGGATGGTTCGTAAAATACAGTCTCAAATCGGCAATGGTATTGTGCAGCATTCGAGAAGTAACAACAAAAACAGTCAGAACCAAGACTGGAGACATCAGATATGCAAAAATCATCGCTCCCGCCAGTGCAAGCCTCGTACTGTCTCGAGCCGATTTGGGAGAGCGCATGACCTTTTGGTACACGTCAGTGATTCCGGATAAACCAGTTGTTAGTCCAGTAATCCACAGTACGGCGTAGAATAACCCACGAAGGGACAGTTTTGCTTTTGGTGACGGTTGCCAAATGTTCAGTCCACCAAAACGCAACAAATTTAACAGCCTCTGGCATAAAAAGTCGAACGAAGCGACACGGGCCTCCGATGTTGTTCTCACCACTTTTTCGTTCATTCTCATCCAGAGTTATGGTCTGGTTCATCAACTATTCCTTGTAACCTGTACTTACACCGCAAAGTACGCTCGTTTTTCCGGTTTTTGACTGACAGCCCGATGTGAATGACCGGATGGAGAAAGGGAGGATTTGTTTCAAAACGAAAGAATTAGCATAACGGTTCATCCATCATGATATTTACGCAAGGTGCAGCTTACAGAAACATTAGCCAAACAAGGGATCTCCAGGGACTTTACCGGCAATTTGAGGAGGTAATGATAAACAGTTTATTTTTCGTTACCCACTGTTGATTGTGAGTTATGCCACTGAGTTCTGGATTACTAAGTACACACAATCAGCAGTCGATAGCGAGCTGACAACTGTACATCGCCTGTTGATGCAGCTTACGCTGTCTGAGCTGTCGAATTGTGTCTGCTTGTTTGGGATGCTCGTCGATGTCCTAAAGTATTATTATTGAATTTTTGTCAAATGTTGGCGCTGTTGATAACTTGATCAGCAGCTTTAGGACAACCGGCTCGATACACCACCAGCCATCTGTGAGGATATGTAGAACGGCGAAATTATCTGCAAAGGTGAGAGTTCATTGGTAGTTCACTGGGAGCTCCACTGGGAGTTCATCTTGTCTCAGATAAATTACCGAAATTTTCCCAGCTGGTAAGAAACTTGATAGTGTTGTCATTGCTTGTTTCAAACGGCCATTTCGAATAAATTTTAACCTTTGACCGTAGGTTTAAATTTATAAATGTAATTACATTGATATATCAATTCTGAGTGCAGAATGCTCTCTCAGATTTGCAGCCCTTGAAAGCTGCACTGATGCTCCATCTATTTTTGCATATTTTTACCGGTTCCGTGAAATTTGCGTGCAATTTCCAAACATGCGCTGCATTGTTAAAGCGCAAATAATGTGCCCCATGAGGTAGTTATAAATGCAAGATCCGCAGAGCAGCCCGTGTCCCAGGAGATCGAATTCAGGTTTGATTTTTTTTATCAAGTTTTGTCAACTTTAATAACTTTCCCAGTACTCTTAGGCCGTCACTCGTTAGTGCACGCTGATTGACCCTTTATCGACACAGATTTACATTAAAAAGTGATGCATGAACCCGCCTGGTACCGCTTTTAAACATTAAGACCACAATAAGTAACTACATCCAACAATCACAACAAGATGTTGATGCGTAAATCGTTTTGCTCAAAAACAACCCTCAGTTAAATCGTCCGCCATATTCCAATCCTCGATGTAGTTCGCTGGAAAAAATTTACAAAGACCGGTTAGAGTAAAGGAAGAGTTGTACAGTCTGGCACCAACTGACCTCTTTCAAGATCGCTCAACGGTCCCGACGCTTCGTCGAACATAGTATTGTATAAATCAGTCGCTAACGCCGCAATTTGGACTGCATGATTGAAAAGATCGCAGATCTTTTGCAGGTCTAGCAGGTCGCTCTTCCCAATAAAGAGCGGAGCTGTAAAAAATAGAAAGCTTTTATCTAACCGTCATCTTTTGCGCACATAATTAATACAAAATAATACATAATTTTATAATTATATTTTTTATAAATATATAATAATACATAATACATAATTTTGCATGCGTAATTACATAGAGAGTAATTGTCATGCCTACCGAAGCTGTTGAAATCGTACTGGGATCGGAGAGTTTGGTTGGACACCGCTTTAAATGGCCGAGAATCCGTCGTGTTAGTTTCAGGCTGACTGGCCTCGGCACTTGCTGCTGGGATCTTTGTCTGTGCTTGCCGTGCCGCGATGGTCTCTGTAAAGCATACTAACTGAATCGTACGAATTCAGCCAACATACAGTACCAAAGTCCACGCACCGTCGGCAATCAAACGACTAAGAAGAGCCCTGATGTCCCACAGTTTACGGCGACTGTCCGGGGAAAAGAACTGAGAATCCACTGCGGCGGCATCAGTCTTCCCTTCCAGTATACCTACGCACAAGACATTGGAGCCAGTTGTAATTTTGTGCTATGTACTAGTAAGTCAGTTTAGGCGAGGCAGATATAGTACATCCATCTGCCTTGGTTTAGGTTACGCTAACTTATGGTACGTAAATCGTACAGCAAGAATGACAGCATACACCATTTATAATTAATTTGCTGGACGATTTCAGTTAAAGATGACTGTTAATGTACATGGTCATACTTTGTAACATGTTTATTTGTAGGTTAGTTGTTAGCTGTAACGAAAATAATGCATAATATACATTAAAAAAGGCTTTCCGGAGTTTCGTTTCCTCTTCCTTTATAATTACTGATCACTATATACTTTCGAAGATGTCTTTTAAAATAACTGTCATCCAATCACGTACTACAGATTTTAAAGCAGAAAGTTCGCTCAGAGGTTCATCATAAAGAGTTTTATCGAGTTTTATTGCCTTGATCTGTCGTTGTTTGTGGTACATACCGGGTATAACTTACCAAGGATTATGTTACGGTATACCGGCCAACGCGACGCTGCGATGTGTCCATCCCGATCCAACGCGTATTTCCGACTCGGTGTCCTGGTACTTAATGAAAGCACTTGTACGGTTGGAATATCTTCTGTCATGACCACTTTTTCCTGTTTCGTTATCCACCGGTCAATTGCACTTTCTCTTCTCGCCAGCTCCGTTAAGTCTACAAACATAAGTTAAGTCTACATGTTAAGTTATATAATAGTGTCGGAGCATCTGGCTGCTGTTCGTTGGATAGTACAGAAAATAGTGTCAACAGTGTTTTTGCGGACGTACCAGTGCTGCTGTTGTGTTTATTTGCCACGCTGCGCTGATCCAAATCCGAGTCCCGTCGTTTATCAAAAACACTCTGCATTGTGGTGTAGAACAGGACACGTTGATAACTGTCGAAGGCAGGTTGCTGCGAATAAAGAGCTTCGTATGTCCCTTTTATACGCTTCAGCATATCAATGGACAGTGTGTTGAGGCCCTTGAAGAGTAGAAATAGAATCTGCGGATTTTCTGCTACGATGGATCGTTTATCCGGTGCGCCGGATAGGAGACCGTCCATAATGTTAGTCGATGCTGCAAAGAAATAAAATTAACTGTAACATATGCCAGTGCTGATTGTACATTCGGTGAAAGCCCTTCGCAGATTATGTATGATAAACCTTTTCTAAAATGAGATCCGAAACGTTAACTGATTGACAGCTGATTTAATAAATTAATAATTTATATATAATATTATATATATATATCACGCTAATCGAATTATTATAATGTTTCATCTATTGCAGCTCAATAAACCTTTGATGGCGGCAGTTGCTTGGCACAATTCCGTAACATCTTTGCGACCATCACGTCCCAAATGATCGAACACAATAGTAAAAGCCAGCCGACATCCACACTCGTCGCTGGCACAGAGGACGTTGAGTATCAAAGGGCAACTGACGTTTAACTGCTGGCAGGCGCTGGGGTCGCAGAATTCTCCAGATGCATCCGTCTTCCCGGCACATTTCGCAGTTACGTTGTTTGTTATCACAGTATCATTTACATCGGAGCCGATAGCAGTTGAACAGCTACCGCTGATAAGCAAGAGAAATAGGAGTTTGCAGTAAAGCATTGTTTGCAGATGGACAACAAAAGAGAAAAAGTTGCTGTCAGCTGCGCCAAATAAAATTATATTTTTTTGAAGGGTTGAGTATAGCAGCACGATGCAAATAATGTTATGGTTTCGGTCAACTGGTATTTATAAGTTAATGGCTGTTCGACAAAGTAACCCGAACCTGTCGAAGGTCAGTAATGCACATGAACAATACTGAATATAGTCAGAGTGTAATGAACCCGACCAGTTTTCGGGAATCTGGCTGCTCAGTGCTCACACATAAAAGCATCACGGCGAATTGTTTTGTGAACTCACCTCATGTCTGTCTGACGGATCTTAAATGTGCTTTTCGTTTTCTCTGTCTATTCCCGTTGAATCAAAGTCCTGATCATGTCGTCTCTCTGGTACTGTTGAAATTCCCTCTACTACCCAGTTCCACACTGCTTATTACATAATCGATTTTGTCTCATACGACCGAACAAACTAGCTTTCACAATGTAGTTTTCATCGTGAAGAAAACAACATTGGTATGCTAGTCTGTCAGCTCTTTGAGAAACGTGGGCTCTGGCAAAGTGACAATATGTACTAATCCAGCCCAGCTACGATCAACCAGTGATTTATGTTATGAATAACAATCATTTTTCCGTAAGATCTTATGAATAATCTAACTTACAAAAAGTTTTATCAACTTTTTTAAAACAAACGTATTATCACAAGCTTACCAGAATCAAAAGTGTCTGACTGTCAGTGACAAACACTAGATGCAGATAAACAAAGTGGACTAACTAAATCGTGCTTTTATGACAGCAAGGAGCTGAGAAAGGCTGGCACACAAAAGTTTACAGCGTTCCATATCGGGTTTTTTATACACCGCTTGTAGAAGGTGTTTGTACTAGTACGAAGTACAGTCTGTAGTTCTAAATAATTGGTTCGATTTACAAAATCATTTTGTGAACCACTTTTGCCTCCTGCTGGAACATCACTGTTCCTGCAGTCCGGAAATGCGTTTACTGTCCCTGTTATGGCTAAGTCAGTGCTAACAGAATAATCTTTTCTGGGGCCTCTTTGTTGTGTGCCTTAGCGATTAACATAATACATAGTTGGGTGGATCTTTTTAGGTTTTTTCTCGTGAATTCTGACCCTCCGCGTCTCGTGAACTCCAACGGACACAGAAAAACGAAAATTATTTTGGAGAAGTGTACAGCATTGTTTAGGTAGCATAGACTATGGCAACTCATTTCGGCAGTTCTCGGAAGCAAATGAGGTCAGAAGCGCTGCCAAAGACGCGGTGACTATGGTAGTCATAAAGTTACACGAGAGCAGAACTGTTTTATTTTGCTTGAACCGCCCAGTAACTTTTTCTGTGACCCGGTTGATACCACCAGTCGCATAACTTGTGCCGTACGTGTTTCCTTGGTATTCCCTGTGGTAGCTCTAGTTTCATCACAGAAAAGGATCATGGTCACGTTGATTGCGTTTACATATGTTGCCAGTTTGTTTCATGTAATCTGTTAACCTGCAGTGTGTTTTACCGTGCGATGGTTCAGCAAACAATGCAGATAAGCGGAGTTATGTAAACACCGGAAACATACACTTCATGAAACAATCTACCCGTAACTAATATTTACGATCGTGCTGAGCAAAAATCGTTCGGGAGTATTAATATGTACTGCTTTATTCATCGTCAGTGGTTCTTCACACTACATTACCTGGTGAATTTCTGCGGAAAATGAACGCATCGGAATTTGTGAATGCTTTGCCTGTAAATAGTTCCGCAGTTCTGAGCCTGAAAACAAACGCCACAGCTAGCGTGAATTCGATTCAGCTGACCGGTACTTTACTGTTATCAGTAGTACCCTTTGTTCTGAACACCGCATTACTAGCAACCTTTTTGTTGAAGAGGCATTTATGGACGCCATTCGATACATATTTCATGAGCCTCTGCATGGCGAATATCGTATTTTATGCCACTCTTGGTCCACTCAACATACTCCGGGAAGTCGCCCCAAACGCATATGTGGACATTGTTGGCTGTACAATCTACGCTTACGCGTTGGTTGTCGCCTTGGTCATAATTATAATGTTAACCCATGGCTTTATTGCACTCAATCGAATCTGGGCATCATGGATGCCCATGTCGTTCCATCACTTTCACACTTTCAAATCTGCATGGTTGGCTAACGCCGTTATTTGGTTTGTTGCACACATTCTCGGGTTACCGCTTACAGTAATAGACATCGTCGTTCAACGCCGACCAACTTACATTAACGAATGCTTTATGGGTGGAGGCGCAGACGACTCGGCTAAAAGGATTTCCGTCTCGATCCACGGGACACGGTGGTATGTTTTATAGTTATCGTTCTCTCGTTTCCTTTGATAATGTTGAAGCAAAACTTCCGACTGGCGCGGAAACACAAGTTGGCAGTTTGGCCAAAAGCGGACGCAAAGTCCCTTAATCTCAAGAAGACGATGACATCCACAGAACGGCAATCAAGACTTTTAATGGGTGTTTTGACGGCCAGCATTATAATATTTTGCGGACCTACCGTCGCATTTCTGGCTTACATGGTTCTGGCCCGGCCTGATACGGTTCAAGCGGCAATATCTCAGGTGGCAGCCATGTTATATGCCTGCAAATCGATTGCTGATCCCATACTGATTGTTTTCGCATTACCGGTCTGGAGAAAAAGTGTGAGGGACGTATTTCTGTGTTCCTCCTAACATGTTGCTGCATACATTCCGGCTACAAACCTGTAGTACTAAAGCTCTCACAATTTTGTCAGTGTTGTTAACCACTTTGTATTGTACCAGTTGGACACTTAGCTAATGCATCAATGAGCATTTTAAATGCTACAGAGAAGAGCACAACGGCTGGCAATGGCAGAGTAGGAATCAAGTTATAAAGCGGTTTGAGATATGACAGCTTCAACGAATCGGCAGTCGCCGATCCTTATGGCAGCTCCAACCTTGAACATACAATACTTGTTTGCTGGGACCAACCATTAAATATGCAGTGGAATCCGGCCGACAAGTTCCCTTACTGAGAGAAGTACGGTATTAGAAACGCTCTTGAATACTTTTCAGTCAATTGCTCTGTTAATCCTTGCGTTGCCTGGTCGGAAGAAAATACTAATGGAAGCATATCTGAATTCGAAGTGTTGAGCAAAAGGAGCGATTCTCGTAATATGGAAAGATTAGCTAATGTTGCCTGTTGGTTTAGTTTTCGGGTCCTTTAATATCAGTCATACGTGTTTTTTCCAACAGGTGCCTTTATACATACGAAGCAACTATGACCTTCCATAATTCTCATGAAATACTACAGATTGTTCCTGTTCAATACATATGCTGATCGATACTGACACTTTATGGAATCAAATGCACTGCGAAGCACAAACAACTGTTGCGGAAATCCGCTGACCCTGTTGGAGCAAAAAATAAAAGCTACTGAAAACAAGTCATAAATCCCAAGAAATTATTGTTTAGCGTGTAAGATATGTACGTCAGCGGTGTGGTCCCAGATTTACGTGAGAAAGGGAAGTGGTTAGAAAGTGTCGCTTTCAGTAAAAAATTCAGTTGTACACAGCACGACGGCGGAAATAAATAATCAGAGAATACACTTCACACAGGTAACACTAATTAACAGCGTTAATTTAAGGATTTCATATTAATACCCTGAATTTAGAAGCAGTACTCAGTCCATTCGTCAGCAGTATTCCAGTCCGCAAGGTAATTCGCTGCAAAATCGAGATAAGACTGGTTAAAAACAACGGCAGAGCAATAAAACGCGGCACAAACTGACCCATTTCCTGGTCACTTAACGGTCCAGACACTTCGCTGAATATGCTGTTGTATAAGTCGATACCTAACGCCGCAATCTGGATTGCCTGATTGAAAAGATCGCAGATCTTGTTCCAGTTCAGCTGATCACTCTTTGCAATAAAGAGCGGAGCTGTAAAGAACAGTAAGCGTTTATCCACCGTCATCTCTTGTAAGCAGTACATAGAAAGTAATTGTCATGCGTACCGAAACTGTTGAAATCGTACTGGGATCGCACAGTTTGGCTGGACACCGACATAACTCGACGAGCGTACATCGTGCTGTTCCCTGGCTGGCCGGCCATGACGATTGCTGCTGGAATCCTTGTCGGTGCTTGCCGTGCCGCGATGGCCTCTGTAAAGCAGAAGCAAATTCTGTAGATACATTTTAATACAGATCTGGTGCGGGCTATGATGTGAATATGAGTGTCAAGCTTATTGTTAGCCGCAAAATTAACGTGCACGCACCGTCCAGAAGCAAAAAGTTGAGAAGATTCCTGATCTCGCCCAGTTTACGCTGACTGTCCAGGGAAACGAAGCCCATTGCTTCGACATCAATGTTCCTTTCAAGTAAACCTGAGAACAGAATGTCAATGTTATTTGTATTTCTGTTACAGAAATTCGTAGTACAGAATTAGATTCTGTACTACAAAAGATAATTTCGTCTGCATTCCTTGCGGTACACAGAACAACAAAAATGGAAACGCCTAGCAAATTTATACAGAGACACAGATAACCAACTCTGCCATGTTAATGCCTACGTGTTTTGGCTGGTTTTTTACTTCCCTTTTTCAGGATAAGTTATACCTTTGCAAAGTGGCTTACGAAAAGTTCGTTGATTTCCGTTACGGACCAGTTACGTACTGCACAGTTCACGGAAAAGCCCAGATAAGACATTGTCATATTTAAATGATGTTTTGATTACAGCACAACCTTGACCTTACCGACGAACAGATTTCGGTATCCCGGCCAACGCGCCGCTACGATGTGTCCATCACGATCCAGTGTGTACTTCCGACTAGGTGTCCTGCTATGCGATAGCGCTTGTTGTGGTGAGATATCTTCTGCTAGGATAACTTTCTCCTGTTTCGCTATCCACCGCCGAATTTGACGTTCTCTCCTCTCCAGCTCCTTTGAATCTACAAAATAAAACACCCAATTGATAGAATATCCGGCCACAATGCGTTCGAAAATACAGAGCAGAGTGTTAACAGTGTTGTTGCGGAAGTACCACTGCTGTTGTAACTACCACTTCACTGGGCTGGCCATCCGCGGCCATGTTATAGCGAGAAATCAACAGGTCAGTAATTTTAAAAATCACCAGACCAAACAAGGCTGGTTTTAACTTTTTCATCGTGTATAGCAGGTTTAATACCCCAGAAACGATATTCTGGATACTTCGAAAACTAAAACAGAGATTAGAACAACCGACATAAACCGGCCTGGTGATGTGATCTTACTGGTAGTCAGTTTTTCTTGTCGATCCACATCCTGCTCGCCAATTCGTTTCTCTAAAGCACTCTCCGCTGTAATGAAGAACTGGAGGCGCTCGTAATTGTAAAAGCTAGGTAGCTGCGAATAAACCCCTTGAAAGCCCTGTTTGTGATGTTTCAGCGTAGCCATGGATAGTGTGTTGAGGCCCTTGAAGAGAAGAAAAAGAATTTCCGGATTTGCTGCAACGATGGAACGCTTATCCGAGGCGCCGGACAGCAGTCCGTCCATAATCTCCGTCGACGCTACAAAAACAGCGTCTTACAGTAAAGACAACTATAACTTTCCATAGCTGTTTTTAAATCGTCGGGCAATAGTTTTATAAACTGGTAAACCAAATAAAATCGTTACACGTTGAAAAACAGCGTTAAACTATATGGCAGTAATGACGCTGTTAATATACACGGTTACTGGTTACAGAGACTTAATCTTTGGTCTAATGCAGCTCAAGCTCACCTTTGATAGCAGCAGTTGCTTGGCACAGATCGGTGACATCTTTGCGACTTCCACGTCCCAAGTGGGCGAAAGCAGCAGTAAAAGCTAACTGGCATCCACACTCATCGCTGGCACACAAAACGTTGGGTATCAAAGGGCAGCTGACGTTTAATTGCTGGCAGGCGCTTGGATCGCAGAGTTCTCCAAAATCATCCTTCTTCCCGGCACATTTCACAGTGGCATTGCTTGTTATCACATGATTCACATCCGAGTCGGCAGCAGTTAACCAAAGCCAGCCGACCAATAAAAATGCGATCGTGCAGCAGAACATTGCTCACAGATGATGGATAAATTTTTAACTGGAATATCTTGCAAACATACAACACTTGACTGAACAATGTTTGATTTGGAAGGCTGCGGACACTGGTCTGATACTGCTTTGATTTCGACTGTGAACTGGTATTTGTCAGATTCAGTCTCGACTCTCAGTAGCTGCATACTCCTTGTCATCTGATTGCGCAGGCAGTATACCGGAACTTGAAGTAGATACATTGTTCGACAGAAAATAACCAGCATATCGAAGGTCAGTGCATCGCAGGTTTTAATGCGCAACTTTGCTGCCTGTATTTTATGCGTGAAGTGTACGAAATACTCGGAAAGTTGGCTGTTTATACTTAAAAAGAGCACAGAAAAAATTCGTTTTGTGAGCACTGTTATTTCTGGCCCCACAGGATGCGGCTAGGTATGTAACACAAAACATAATCATAAAGGTTTTACCACATAACACATAAACATAAATGCTGTAACGCATAACTCATAAACGGTTGTAGACATAACATAAAACATAATGCACAACAACCAGGTAAGTACTGTGCACAAAAACGGGCCACAATGCACTTACAAATTCTTCGCTACCCCTTACACTGCGACTTTGACGGAAGTGTATACAGTGGCAGCAGCGGCAGTAGCCAAGTTACATAACCTTCTGGCCGTCCACATATATTCAAGATGATACCCGGTGTCAACTCCATCATACGGCTGGCAAATGATCGAGACGCCCGGCTTATCCTGACTAATAGCAAAATTCTGCACCACATCATTAACCTCCACATCCCCAAAGCATCCCGCAAAAGTGGTCACCGAGGGTACAGCCACACTGACCTCCCTGTTCCCATTGGAACACCTCAAAAGTGCAACGGCTTCAACGTGGCCAGGGTTCCGGTCTGACCACCGGTCGTATAGCCAACTGGGCCTTCAACAGCTGCCGCGTAGAGCCACTCGCCATTCCAGCACTCCGTCAACTCTGTTCCCAGATCAGTGGCTCTACCTTTACCATCATCGCTATCAAGGGCATTGCGACCACCGCTTAACGACAGACTGAGGATCTGTGAAACATCGTCGTTGGAGGTGAAAAAGAACAGGCCGTCGGGTTCGGTGGTGCGGATTGCGGAATTTCAGCGTGATCTGGAACCGGTTCCTGACGCTGACCGATGGAATGGCGATGGAGCGCCAGGCGCAATGGTTTTGAACTAACACCTCGACAAATCGTTTCCGGGCATCCCGTGATGCTGCCCTTTTATTCCTTCAGTTCGTCGAGTTTAACTTCCTTGGTAGCGAATTTCAGGCTGGTGACGCATTCTTCGAGTCCAACTGGCGCAATATTACTGGACTATCAGTATTTCATAAAAATTGCTCAATGACTACAGCGGCTCGGCATGCCAATGTGACGTGGCTGCTGCCGCTGCTACTACGGTTCAATTTCCATTATAGTCACAGTGTAGGATAACTAGAAAGATATAAGTGCGTTTTGGTCCGTCTTTGCGCTTTTGAATTTGAAGCTTTTAAAGTTTTTTAAACTTTTTAGACTTTTTTTGTAGTACAAAATAACTTTCCATCACATAACTGTTCACCATTTAATGTTGAAAAGTTATGAATCTGCAAAGTTATTAAAGCGCAAGTAGGCGTAATATAGCGGTCTACGAGAATATGATCGACAACGTAACATTGCTGCTTCTTCCCGCATATACCGCTACGTTAAGCCAATTTACGCATCACTAACTTTAAAGATACTAGAGTTTCACATGCGAAATTGATCACTTGTTATTTGTTAAAAGCCAAGAAAAAAACCATGTAGAATGTAGAACAGGCGAATGAGATGATCGGGGCTGAAAATACGCGTTTGGCCGTTAACGTTATAGCAAACGGGTGTCTTTTACTAAAATAGCTTCAGAAGTGCACTTTTTTGTTGATGTTTATTCATCAACTAAAACTTGATGAAGCAGAAATCTTTACAAAAACTGTAAGCGAAGTTTTTCAAAACATAATGTTTATGTTTTATGTCACGTGCTAAAGCGTTTATGTGTTATGTGTTAAAGCTTTTATGTTTATGAGTTATGTGGTAAAGCCTTTATGTTTATGTTTATGTGTTACATACTGTACCTAGCCACAGGAGGCTCCATTTTTCTCCGTATTCTTTGCCTGTGTTCCCTTGGATCATTGTCAGCTGGAACTCTTTGCTGTGAAAATTTCTGCAAGAAAGCTTGTTCTGCAAGAGAGCTTAATGGTCTGTCGAACTGTCAATTATTGACCGATCCCTTCTTGCTGCTGTTCGTTTTACCGGTTTGAAGACTTGCTTTGAAAATCTTTCCGTTTAGCGTAACACGCTGTTCGCATACACTGTCAACTCTACCATGGTAGATCTTTTTGGGGAAAGGCCTTAGTAATTAACAGTTTCTGCAATATATAACACAGTGTAATTTTATTCCTGTATTAAAAGTTTATGTTTTCTTACATTTGGTGTGCAGTACACGATTTACGTATTAGGTGTCTTCGCCGATGGCTGCACTATAAAAAAAATAGCGATGGTATCAATACAGTACACTGTGGCAACTCATTTCGGTAGTTCTCGGAAGTGAATTAGGTTAGTCGACGCGCAGTGTAACACAGTTGGCGGCTGCGGAAGTTCTACAATTCCAAGAGCATGAAACTGTCTTCTTTTGCTTGTACGGTACAAACTACATATGTGACCCGGGATGGCATTACCAGCCGAATAATTTGCGCCGTACGTGTTTCCTTGGAATTCTCTTGGATAGCTTAAAGCTTTAGTTTCATCATCAAAAAGGACCATGATCATAGTACTGTAACTGCGGTTGCATCAAAGTGCCAGTTTGTTTCATGTACTCTGATCATCTGCAGTATGTGTTTTAGCGTGCGATGGTTAAGCAAATATGCCGACGAGCCCGAGTTATATAAACACCGAAAATACACGCTTCTTGAAACAATCAATGTTTACAATACTGCTCCACGCTCCACATAAAACAAAAAGCGTTCGGGATTATTAATCATGTTTTGTACATCGTCAGTACCATAGTTCTTCAAACTACATAACCGTGAATGCAAATTATTTTGGTAACTTTTCAGTGTTAGATGAACGCATCAGAATTTGTGAACGTTTAGCATACAAACAGTTCAGCATTCTCAAACTTGAGGCCAAACGTCATAGCGAGGAAGAATTCCATTCAGCTCGCCGGTACCTTACTGTGCATATTGGGACACGTCACTGTTGGATATGGAGAATGTTTTCACTAGTTCGTAGCCCTTCCGGCTCTTGGTGGTCTATTCTTTCTTGCGTATTGATGACTGGTTTGGAGAATCGCTGTTTCGCAAACTTCTGCAACTTGGGTATGTTGTTGGAGGCCGCGGAATAGACGTAGCTGATCACTAGTCATGCCTCCTGAGTTACGCGCTCAGTGCAACATCCACAGGACAGTGTCCCAGGAGTGAAATGGATCTCGGGGCAAAATGAGTTTCTTCGGTATTTGCGGGAAAGCTGGTACAGCTGGACTGCATATACTGCAACGCTACGCACGCGAATTTTTGCTGACGAGGTTACCATCAACAGATTAAAATCGCCTTAACCAAGCGCAGGTTAGATCCATACTGGATCTGTTTGAAAGGAGAACAGGACCAATGGACGATACTGGGAACAGGTTTTCAAAAGCCAATAACGTTTTGGCCGTTTTTTGTTCGAGCGGGAAAGTATTCCGTAATAAACCAAACACTTGACGGACATCATGAACCTTTCTCTCGCAAATGTCACTATCACTGAAGAAAACTTGGACGCTACCTGTACGAGCCTAAGTCTCTCAGCTAAAATTATACTAACGGTCATTCCACTTATTCTCAACGGCGTTTTGTTGGTGAGCTTCTTTCTCCGCAAAACCTTATGGACACCTTTCGATACATATTTTATTGGATTGTTTACAGTCAACATTATCTTTCATGGAATACTCGGTCCTCTGAATACGCTCGAGTTGCTGCATCCCAGCCTCCTGCTCGGTGTGTCCGGATGTGCGGTGTACTTATACGGTATTGCAGTTATGAGTATGATCCAGGCGCTCATGCATGGTTGCATTGCACTGAACCGAATCTGCGCGCTTTGGATGCCGATCACCTTTTACCACTTCCATACATTTAGAATGGCTTACATGGCTAATTTCTTGATTTGGCTGTTGGCCCATGTCATATCGATACCGGCTATCTTGATGGATACCGTTTTCTACAGTCAAGGGACTAAAATTGGTCAGTGCTTTCTCGATATACCTTCGGAAATGTTTGGCATAACGGTAACAATCAACGAAATCGTGGTCATCATTTGTTTCTGCATTGTTTTGACCTCGTTTCCCTTGGTACTGAGGAGACAAGACGCAAGGTCGCTGTGGAAGAAGAATTTAACGGTTACACCGGACATTTCCGGTCAAAATCGTGCTGAAAACAAGCCAGTTAGAAACATAACCTCTTCGGCAAATCGGCAGTCGCTAATCCTTATGGCAGCCTTGACCTTGAGCATACTTGTGTGTTGGGGACCGACCATTGTTTACTTGGCCTACACAGTAGCATCTGGCCGAAAAGTTCCCGTGCTACAAGAAGTTTTGGAAGCGTTGTTTAATTGTCAGTCAATTGCTGATCCCATTCTGTTGCTCCTTGCACTGCCTACTTGGAAGCAAAGAATGAAGGATATCTTTCTGACGTGTTGATGAGTGATTCTTGTAATGTGGTAACGTAGCTGACGCCATCGTTCAGTTTTACAGCACCCGTCTTAGTGATTCTTGTAATGTATCGGATTCAGTTGACGTTTGTTAGCTTGTCAACTGCTATGACATTCCATAATTCATGACGACTATTGCATCCTAATTCAACTGCTCGTCTGAGCCTGGTGGTTGACATGTATTCATTTACAGAAACTGATGTGGGACTGTGGGAGTACGCTTGACATGTGTATCTACTACGTCAGCAAATAAAAGCAAGTCCAACTACATGGCAGGGTTTAAAACATGGAAGTGGAAACTTCCACTGGAAGTTTCCACTGGAAGTGCAAGCTTCCAGTCTGGAAGTGTCACTGTCTAAAACCTGGAAGCACTGGCTAAAACATGGACATACAATAGAAAAACTGGAACCACACTATTCCGTTAAGATGTATTGTGTCTTCCGCAAAGGTACAAAACAAAAGGTACAAAACTTTGTGCTGCACAAAGCTGTATGTGCTGAGGAGGTGTATGCTATGCACTAAATAATGGAGTTTTATTGCAAATGAGCTGTCGAGCGCGGCGCAGTCCGCCGCACAGGTAGCGGAAGTAAATACTAGGACTTCCAGATTATCTATACTGTACAGACATCACTACAGGTTGGTTGGTGAGCATGTTGTGCCGAAATATCATAGACGTTTCCGATATGGGTCATAGCTACCAGTATGTAAATTTAATCTGGTCGCTCATAGCTGATAAATTTACATGTACAACTGAATATTAAATTTTATATTCCGCTGCGCACTACGGAGAAAGAAGCCCACTGTCTGCACTGTTAGAGACTCAAAGGAATGTGACCTGCCAATTCGTAAGCTGTTGCAGTTAAAAAAGCCAGACCAGTCAGTATGATCGTGACATTTTGCCGCCCAACTCCCAAGTAATAACCACAATGCTTAGTTAACCAGTTCATCACGTCATCTGTTAGCAAAAACATGTTCTCTCGATTCTCTTATCGGAGAAGCATGTCAGCTGCGACTTGCTCAAACCATTCGCAACGTTGAAAAGCACAGCGTTAGGAAATAATATTATTGTATATGAATGCATGCGCCCTGACCGTTAATCGAAAGCCTTAGTCACTTAAATTTCCTGATCATTTTGTACACACTCGTTCACACTTGCACTTGTAGATCTTGTGGCTTTAAGTTTCTAATAGTTTTGACTGCCACTCGCTAATTGTGCTGTACCGGTGATTGAAAGCCACTACCTGAACTGTCTGCACGCCATTTGCATCCGTAAAATGAATGACCGGAGCGTTAAAGGTCCCGATAAAGCGGTAAGTAACACATCGACAGCGAACAAACATGACAGTCCTACGTTAGTTGTCTAATCGCACAGATCAGAAAATTTGTTGTTACCATTAGGGCGATGAAAGCAGTTGGGTCACGAAGGCAACGAAAGGTCACCTTCTCCTGTGGCAGCCCATAGCCGACAACGCGCATGGTAAGGGTTCAAGTTTCAACGCTCAGCTGGAATTATGGCTGGGTGATCGCAAAGTGGGCAAAAGGTGTGCTGTCAGTCTGTCGCTTTTATAATATCCGCATATTCATTCACTGCATACTTGTCCTGATGTAGGTTCTAATTTCGTATCGAGAAAACGCCGTTTTTACGGAACAATATTTGTCACGTGAGAGTTTTACCACGCACCGTACCCAACAAAGTTTCGTGTAATGGTCAGAAGTCCGGTTCAGAACTGTTAGACTGCCACTTCCCTTTTTTTAACCAGTGTTTCCAGGTTTTAGAAAGTGACACTTCCAGACTGGAAGTTGACACTTCCAGTGGAAGTTTCCACTTCCATGTTTTAGACCCTGCCCAACTACATACCACTACGAATAAGTAAATTATAAACTGTGTTAAAGTTGAGCTTATCTATTAAACATTAGCCATGGATCAGTATTATCCGAGATCTAGAAAGGGATGCTGCTAGAGAAAAGAATGTCGAAGAACAATACAAGCCGAATAAAGCAAATGATGGTTGCACTTTTTGCTAGGATGTATCGCTCATTTTGGGAAAAATAAAACACGCAAGGAGAACATTTCGAGCATCAGACACTTGCCTATCAACAAAAATACAGCAGGGGCCACAGAAAACGACATCAGGCTAAGACAGCCAGCACTCACCACAAAAACGTGAGAAACAAGATCACAACAATCCAGAGAAAGATCAACAACAAATTAGTACACAATGTGCGATTTGCCAAAAAACTGCAACAATTAAAGGCGCTGACTGAAGGGTTCCATTGCAGTGTCGTAAGTTCAAAAACAACCCTCAGTCAAGTCGTCAGCAGTATTCCAGATCTCGACGTAACTGGCTGCAAAGTCGAAACACACTGGTCAGACAAGAAGAACAGCTATAAAATCTGGCACAAACTGACCCATTTTCTGATCGCTTAACGGTCCAGACACTTTGTCGAATACGGTATTGTATAAATCAATAGCCAATGCTGCAGTCTGGATCGCATGATTGAGAAGATAGCATATCTTATTCAGGTCTAACATGTCGCTCTTCGCGGTAAAGAGCGGAGCTGAAAACAAAACAGTCAGCGTTGTCACCTCCGTCATCTGTTGCATACACGCGTAGGAAGTAACTGTTTTCTTCATACCGAAACGGCTGAAACTGTATTGGGCTCGCATTGTTTGGCTGGACACCGTTCTAAATGGACGAGTATACGTCGTGATGTTTTCGGACTGCCCGCTTCCGATGCTTGCTGCTGGAATCTTTGTCTGCGCTTGCCGTGCCGCGATGACCTCTGTAAAGCGGAATCAAATCTTATAAATTCAACTTGCAAAATACTGCTACACTACTCGTACACTGCAACATTTCAACATTGCAATATATGAAGTATTAAAGTGCACACACCGTCTGCAATGAAAAGGCTGAGAAGAGTCCTGATGCCCCACAGTTTACGTTGGCTATCCGGGGAAAAGAACCGAGAACTCATTGTTTCGTCATCTGTTTTCCCTCCGAGTAAACCTACGCAAAGAATTCAAGGTCATTTGTAATTGTGCAAGTCACATAGTGTGCTTTACTTTACTGTGTACCGTAGTGAACAGCAAGATTGATTGCATCCACCAATTAGGACGAATTCGATTCAAGATTTTGCAGCTAAGGAACATTTTAGCTTAATTGTTCGTAAGCGCAGCTTATGATAACATAAATAAACTGAAAAAAGCCACTGTCTTTCGACTTTCGATTGAGCTGTACAGTAGATCAGTCACGCTGAGCTTAGAACGCAGAGTACGCTTAAAAGGTCAGTACTGAATACTGACGATAGAACAGCTTGATCGAGTTGCAGTTTGATATCTCGTTGTTGTGAACTTGTGATCAAGGTACATCTCCATCTTACCAAAGATTAAGTTGCCATACACCGGCCAACGTGATGCTACAATGTGTCCATCACGGTTCAGCGCGTATTTCCGACTGGGTGCATTGGTTCTTGAAAGCCCTTCTAATGTTGAGGTATCTTCTGCGAGGACCACTTTTTCTTGCTTTGTTATCCACTGGCCAATTTCGTTCTGTCTCCTCTCCAACTCCTGTGAATCTGCAAAATAGAAGCCCTGCTGTTAGAACACCCAGGGCCACATTGTCAGTGTTGATATGTGGCATCGCCGCTGTACCAATGCTGTTGTTGAGCTTTACTTCTTCGTGCTCGTCCAGATCCAGTCCGCTAATGCGCTTGTCCAAAGCACTCTCCATGGTCCTGTAGAACTCGAGACGTTGATAACCATCGACGGTAGGTTGCTGCGAAAAGAGAGTTTCGTATGTCCCTTTTATTCGTTTCAGCATATCCGTAGACAGCGTGGAGAGGCCCTTGAAGAGCAGAAAAAGAATTTTCGGATTTGCCGCCACGATGGAACGCTTATCCGGTGCGCCGGATAGGAGACCGTCCATAATTTCAGTCGACGCTACGTACAAAGAAACAAACATTCAAGACAATTTAAGCTAACCGGCGTTGTTTTTAATTCGTCTGGCAAGCACATTTCGCAAAACGTGGTAAAACAATATTAATATGCAGCAATCCTCAAATCAAACTTCAATTACTTTGTAAATGTAATGCATGCGCTAGTACTGGCAGCTATTGAATACTTACAGTGTTTGATCAAAATGCAACTTGGTTAGTGACAATGGTTACCTTTGATAGCAGCAGTTGCTTGGCATAGATCGGTAACGTCTTTACGACCTCCGCGTCCTAAATGATCGAAAATAACTGTAAAAGCTAACCGGCATCCACACTCATCGCTGGCACATAAGACGTTGGGTATCAAGGGGCAGCTGATGTTCAGTTCAACTGCTGGCAGGCGTTTGGGTCGCAGAATACTCCAAATGCATCCTTCTTCCCGGCACATTTCGCAGTTACGTTGCTAATTATCACAATATCATTTACATCTGAGTCGGCAGCCACTGAACTGCTACCGCCGATAAGGAGCAAAATTATGATTTTGCAGTAAAGCATTGTTTACAGATGAACAACAAAACGGAAAATATCTTGCTTGCAACGCTTAATGGTAGAACAATATTAAATTATTTTCGTAGATTATGGACGCCGTTGTGGATAATGCTTTTTTTCTCGCTAGCAGCTGTGCAGTTATACGAGTATGTGTTAAGCTCTGTCAGCTGTAGTTAACTGAGTGCTCTTTGTTATCTGATTGCGCAGACATGCCGGAATTCGTAGTTGATATGTACGTACATACTTCGCGAACATGTCGAAGGTCAATGGTTCACAAGGTCTGACGCACAACATTGTACTGGGCACGTCAAATTTTTCAAATACTCGGAAAGTTGGCTGCCTTATTACCCAAGACGGCAAATTGTTTTGTGAGCTTACTTTATTTCTGACTAGCAGGAGCTTGAAGATTTTTCGTGTTCTCCGGCTGATACACTTTGAGTCAGAGGTGTTTTGTTTACTATTTGATTGTTCAAATTTCGTAGACTGAAAAAATTATCCACAAAGAGGTTTCATTCTTAGAGGAAATACAGTAGATTGGTATGGACTGTATGGCAACAAATCAACGTCGGTTGAACTCGGGTTCTAATAAATCTTTGATAGGACAGGTGTGCAGCAGCAGTTGATCAGCTGAACTACGGCAAATTAATGTATGCTAAGCGTACGGCAAACTGTTACCGATCCGGTAGCTGGACATATCAGACATGCATATGACAAACAATCAACAGTTATATGGAGAACGTCGATCCGCAACGTATTGCACCAGCTTTTTTAAACCACATACCACACTCCCTGAATCAACACTGGTTCGACCGATGCAGTAGGACAATATACACAATTGCAATACTACATATAATTTCAAATTTATCCGCTTGTGACAGCAGTGCGCTGAGGAAAGTGGGCATACGAAACTCTGGCGCTGGGCGATTTTCGTAAGAATCGTTTTTATTGCAAGTGGCGTGATTATCAAATCATTTCGCGAAACATTCTTGATTCTACCGCCGCCATGAGCATCCAGGCAATCCTTAACACGAATGCATTTATTGCTAACATCTCACTATCCAAATTAAACGGTACAAGACTCACCGCTAGCTCCGAGCTTTGTTTCTCTATAATCACGATCGTAATCTCTGCATTGTCTGTTATCTTCAACACACTTTTATTAGCAGTCTTTCTCGCAAAACGGAATCTCGCAACGCCGTTTGACATCTATTTCGGGAATTTGCTAGTCTCCAATATCGTCTTTCACGGAACGGTTGGACCATTCACCTTCATCTTTGAAATGTATCCAAATTGGTGGATTGGACTCGGTGGATGTATGGTGTACGTTTACGGTCTTTTTGTGTTCTCTCTAGTGCAAATGGTGACGCATGCCTTTATTGCGCTAAACCGCATCTGGGCACTCACCGGCCCGGTGACCTTTCGTCATTTCCACAGCTATAAATCCTCCAGATATGCTATCGCCATGATATGGCTGTTGTGCCATACGTTCGGATTGCCTGGTATTATTGTGGATGTAATGGATCGAAAGCCAGAGAAAATCCAAGAATGTATAATGGAGCTAACGGGAAATTCTGTCTCATCAGTCATTCGTAATGTGATCTTGTTACTCTGCTTCTTAATAACATCGCTATCATTACCGGTCATTGTTTATAAAAAGAATGCAAGGAGGTTTGGGAGAAGACGAATAACAAATGTTCCGCGCACACCATCCCAACAAAGTAATGGGCTACAGCCACAGACGGAGCGGAAGCAGTCTCGATTCTGGAATTCCGAACGGCAGGCGTTCATTTTGCTGGGACTTTTGGCTAGTAGTATACTGATTTTGTGGGGTCCATATGTCATTTTATTTACGTTTCAGCGGGTATTCGGTTACATCAACTTAGAACTGCAAGAAGTATTTATCATCCTGTTTAACTGCGAATCGGTGGCTGATCCTTTCCTGCTGCTGTTCGCTTTGCCGGTCTGGAGACGCGCTGTGATAGATCTCTGCATTTAGGATAATCTAGGATGTGTCTACCCTGTCAGCTTAGAGTTAAGACGAAAGCTATTTAAAATTAATAATTGCACAGTACAATGGGCTCTGGTTTTTCTGCGTCACAAAGCTTAATGTTGTTCTTCATTTGTGGTAATTGGTAAGTTGGTAAATACTTTTCCGTAGTGCTGATACTTACTGTTCATTATACTGGACGGTGTACATAAACTTAGCTACCGCAAAAGTTAATCATTTTTATCAGAGTCCCAGTTGGTCTTATATTCTTCTGTGACTTGTAAAGGGTTTCGGTGTGCGATGGTTAAGCAAACAATACAGATGAACTGGAGTTATGTAAACACCGGAAATGCACTATCATGAAACAACCAACCCATAACCGATGCTTACAATCGTACTACACGCTCCACATAAAGCAAACACTGCTCTGGAGAATTAGTAGGTTTTGTGTATCTTCATCTTCAGTAGTTCTTCCAAACTACCTTATCTGGCGAAAGCGAACTGTTTTGGTAAATTTGCGCATCAAGATGAACCTACCACAATCTCTAAATGCTTTGCACGTAAATTCCACCTTTCCAAACTTTAGAATAAACATAACAGCTAGCGAGAGTTCTCTTCGGCTCGCCGGTACCTTACTGTTATCAATATCACCCCTTATTCTCAACACCGCATTACTAGCGACCTTTGTGTTAAAGAGACATTTATGGACGCCATTCGACACTTATTACATGAGTCTCTGCACGGGAAACATCGTATTTCATGTGATTCTTGGCCCGCTTAACACACTGCGAGAACTTGCCCCAGACGCATACATCGGCGTTGCCGGATGTACAATCTACGCTTACGGATTGGCGGTAGTGTCCCCAGTTATAATGTTGACCCACGGCTTTATCGCACTCAATCGAATCTGGGCACTATGGGTGCCGATGTCCTTCCATCACTTCCACACTTTCAAATCAGCATGGTTGGCTAATGCCACTATTTGGTCAGCAGCGCACATTCTCGGGATACCACCCACTGTAATCGATGTTGCTGTACATCGTCGACCGGCGCACATTAGCGAATGCTTTATGGGTGGAAATGCTAGCGACTCGGCTAAGACAGTTTCCATGTCGATCAACGAGATTGTCGCTGTGGTATGTTTTGTAGTTATCGTTCTCTCGTTTCCTTTGATAATGTGGAAGCAAAACGTCCGACTGGCGTGGAAACAGAAGCTGGCAGTTTGGCCAAAAGCAGACGTAACGTCGAATCTCAAGAAGACGATGACAGCCACGGAACGACAGTCCAGACTTTTAATGGGCGCGCTGACGACGAGCATTATAGTATTTTGGGGACCTTCCATCGCATATCTGGCCTACATAGTTCTGGCCACGCCTGATGCAGATCAAGTGGTCATAGTTCGAGTGACAGGCATGTTGTTCAACTGCCAATCGATTGCTGATCCCATACTGCTTGTTTTCGCTTTGCCGGCCTGGAGAAAAAGTGTACAGGAAATATTTCTGTGTTCCTCTTAACCCACGAACGCTCACTGATGCAGAAATGCATCATGAGGAGCCAAATTTATTACAAGAGACCCTAATGTGCTAAACGGGTACTGTTTCGTCAAACAGACGGTACAGACCCGGAGTAACACGTAAAAAATATTGAAATGACCGTAAGTACACTGGTCAAGGAATATGGAACCCTTGAAAATGGTCATTTGTCAGCTTTTCGGGCTCTTCGAGCTCTTCGTAGGTTTCAGGTGTGAGAGTATATTAAAAAATTTCCAAAAAATGGCGTGAAGCATATCTCAGGTACTCTACGAGATGCATATTTCAAACTGGATCCTCTTTGGACTGGTCAGCTGGTAGCTGACCCCCATGCCCATGATGCATTTTTTGCATCAGTGAGCATAGCCGTGTTGATGGATTAATCTTTTAATTTTTTAATCAGACAGCCGGCCGATTTAATGTAGCATATAGCAGCATCGGCCCACACAGTTTTCGACGGGCTATCCAGCGGCGCATTTTAAATGGTCATCAGACTGACCACTGGTCAGCGATGGTCAATGACCACCGGATAGTGGTTTATCATCATTGTTTTGTGACCATTATTTGTCGTATGGCTTTCCTTATCATGCAAACCACCACAGATTAGCAGCTATCGTGTTTCACTGAAGATTCTTTACGACTGCAGCTTTATGGGTGCAAATTTGCATACATTATACTGTATCCTGCACTTTCGCGCTGCTTTTCTTGCCCTAAGTTCTGACCATGATAGCGGAAACGGTCATTCCAGATTGACCTTGATTCCTAAATGAATGACCAACTGATTCCTGCCTATTTTTCAGTTTTATGATGGAAGCAAGAGCCATTTCGGGCAAAAACGGCTTGCACAGAGAAGCTTTTTGCAGTATATGTCATGCAATAGCTGGTCATCCGTTCTCGCTATGGCAGATTATAAAGTCCACGAAACAATTACCAACTTCCTGTTATACTTCCTGTACTAGGGTGGTCATCTAGACTTGCAGAAGGTAGGGAAAGTGCTTATTACTGGCTGAAAGAGGGGTTTTTACCTGATTTTCATCAGATTCTGTGAAGCCATTTTTCATAACTGCCCGCTGGTCATCCGGATGACCATAAAATATATCCCAGTGGATAGCCCTGGAAAAACTGACCACAGCCAGTGCTTTGAGGGTCGAAAATTTTTCGTGCCTAATTTTAAAAAAAAAGAACCCTTTTGCTGTGAGAAATGCATCATGCTCACTGATGCAAAAAATGCATCGTACTGTCCTCGCTGACCTATGGTCAGACAAATCCCCACAAAAATCCCACTTCTTAATTGAATTTTTTGACCAGCGAGTGCCAATTTTGGAGTCGAAATTCCGACTCCTTCCGGTACCTGGCGCTCGTAGGTTAATGTGTACTGCAGTATGAGCATTCCAACTGCAGGAACTGCATTAACGCTTTCAGTAATTTTACCATTTTGTAGCTTGTACTGATCCGATAAATTATGTATTAATCAGTATTTTAGATTCCAAAAGAGCTGAGTAACTTGTACTGCAAAGACCTACGGAAGTAAAACGCTTGTCATAACGCACAACGGCTCGCAAATACCGATTTTTGCACAGCTTGTGATTCATTCAAGTACGTCATCATCTTCGTGTACATGAGTACCAAGGAACGTTTGCTTGACTCTGCAGCTGGCGGGCAGTAAATATTCAGCAAACTACCGGCTAGTTTTCACGGATCTTTGGTATCCAGTTTCGTTTGGCTTACAGGTTACAAAGTTAGCTGACCATGCGGCCGTGCCTGAAAGCAAATATCGATGACAAAAGCATCCGTCCTTCAAATGTGTGCATGACCTCTTGAAAGCCCTTTGCGGAAGAGATCTGTTGCAAAGTGGGAATCAAATGAATCAAATGACTTTGAATTCTGATGACAATATGGAACATAATACAACAACGCCAAAATTTTGCGGCCTCAAAGGAGTCTACTGTATACACAAAAAGAACACCCCGTCGACATATTTCAGCATAGTACATACGGGAAAATTACCAAGTGTGTTAGCATAATCATAAGCAGTCATAAATAATAGCACTGCACTGTGAAGCATTGAAAGGAATTCCCCAACAGACTCAGATGGATAAATTTCGGAAGTGTAGTGAAATAGTGTTCAATGTAGAAGACATTAAAAATCACCTTGAACTGTGCGTGATCCAGAATCAAAATCTATATACTCAGACAAGCAGTCTGTGAAACTTATTGCAAGTTTCCCATCTCAAAAAAGGTGTAATGAATCATTCTATCACCAACTTGTCGTTCTATGGATTACTGATCGCATCCAAGTCGTCTCATGATCAAATCGACTACGTGAACCTATTGTTTTC
>JAQGAU010000066.1:0-46034 GCA_034698045.1 Paramacrobiotus richtersi
GTTGTATGCACTCGTACCACGTAGCTGCTTCCGATGGTTTCCAGCTTGTACACCGATACAGTACTGATAACTTTATCAAAATGAACGTATGTATTATGCAGTAAATGTAGCGTCGCTTCGGGCGGATAGCCAGCAACGTATTCAGCGAACCCAGTAATGTCACTGAACAATACACTCACTTCATCCACATACTCCGGTTCCACCTGTAGACCTTCCCGAAGCTTCCGCACAATTTCCCTGCAACTTTTGTAATGAATCGCTAAAGGTCATGGCGGCAATCATCTGACTTACGGTGGCAGCATTTCTCTCAAAAGTTCATCAGCACGTCTTCTTTCTAGTTGGAGCTGAGCGGTCTTTTCGGCCACTTCTTTCTCTAATATCTCATTGTACGCTTTCAGCCACCGAATTACGCGCTCGATTAACGTCCCCTTTAAACTTTCGGAAACTGTAGCGGCAGCGAATACTTTCTCTATCTCAGACATGTTTGGGCGCAACCTGGGATCTTCCAACCAACATCGCTTAACCCGGCTAAGGAAAGGCGAGAGTGTTCCGTGTTCTAGTTCATCCGTGAAGGGTATAGCACGAGCGCTGCAGTTAGGTCCAGTGCTACTACTTATGTCAACAGTTTGATATCCCATGAGGATCTGTTGTGCGGTTATACCAAACGCATAGACATCACTAGCTGGTAAAACATGTCCGCGAAGAACTTCCGGAGCCATCCAGCAGTGAGGAAGAGATGGGCAGGAATAACTGGTCTGACTGGACAGTAACTGACAAATTGTCTGGTGTGCATAATCTGAAATCTTTATGCTGAGGTGGCTGTCCAGAAGGCACTTGGTCGGACGCAGGTTGCCGTGCATTCTGATTCCGGATTTGTGGATGTGACGAAGACCCTTTGCGAGGTTGAACTTTGTTAGAGTACCTTTCATTTTTTATAAAACAGTGGCCCTTCGGAAGTCCACTTCATGCATTATTCTTCTTGTCTAAATGTCCCATAGTGGCTATATGACGGAGAAGATGGTACCTGTATCAGGTCTTGCACAAGAGACAACTTTAGTGCCCAGTCAGGTTCGCGGATCAGTAACAAATCCTCCAACGAGCCACGCTTGCACCACTGGTAGAACATGACGGGTGGGATGCTCGTTGTGTCCAGTCCTAATAGCGTATTGATTTTAGATCCATCCATTTTTCGAATCTGTTAAGTCAAATAAGTACGCTTTACCTAGGAGTACACGCACAGTCTGCCTATAAAACCAGGTATAAAACAGTTTTATAAACTGGTTAACCTGTCCACGAAAACTTTTCTGATGATCGTTCGGTAGTATTTATAATAACAGCTACTAGCTAATATCGGATAATGCCACTGCTTTATATGGCTATACTAAATGCGTCGGAATACACTGTTTTCTTACCTGTTAGACTACTTACATAGCTCAGAAAATTGACGAATGCAGTGTTGACACTCGGCTGTCTATTAGAAACCTCCGTAAGGGGGGTTTTCACAGCCATGACAGTGCGCAACATCACAACTCTCTTCTCAAACACATAAACACGCCTGGTGGGTTGGGAAAAACGTGATATGACAGATTTCCTTCTGGATATGTCCACCACGCTGCCCGCTTGTTCCACCTCGGACGGAAGCACAACCCACCATGTGCGCTTGATATTCCCGTTTTTGTGCTCATTCCTGTCAAACCATATAACCTGCGTTCGTGTTTATTATTAGATAATTAACAGGACTACAACGGGCAGTGTAACATGATATGCTACATGACAAGAGTTGCGGTTACCAAATAATTCCGCTAAGTAGACCAGAAAAAGCCAGGAAGACCACCGCCGTCACCACGCCGACAATCAAGCCAACACTGAGCCCACTAATGCACTTCTCTCCGTGAAGCCCGCACAGTGGTCGGTCGGGTGGGACCTGCCCAAATCGCCATTTAAATGTGCGATTTTGATCCACGAACTCGTAGCTCTCGGTCCTGTAGTCGTAGTGCAGGATCGTCTGAACAACTTTAACCGTCAATAATGGTTGATTACTGGTGAATTAATGCCATTACCAGTGCTTCGTTTCTGGCGTAATCGAATTGTTGTACCCACAAGATGGGTTCCTTTTCCGCTGCCGGAGTGATGTAGACATCCTCAAACATTAGCTGGTGAGTCCGGTTGGTTAAACGCCGCGTCATATCAGCGACAGAGAGATGTCGGCCAATATCCTCGGTACTGATGATATCCATCTCGGCCAAGGTTTCGTTGATGACCTTTCGGAAAAAGCTGTACAGCCATGTTTTGATAGAGAACTTGTTTAGGTGTTGTTGTACCAGAGATCCCATCTCAACGGCTTCGTAGCATTGGAAGATAAAGTCATTGTGCTAAAGGTGCACAAAACTATTATTAATATACACTTCTAACCAGCGAAGTGAGGTATGATTTTTTACCAGGAGTTCCTCTTGGTAAGGTGTAAGAAACTTGACTTCCCGTCGCTTGTTAACTTTGCGGGATGTTGCGAGAAACTGTGTCCAGTCTATCTTTGGTGTTCGGAATAAAAACACATTGTCTAATGCTTTGTACACTCGCTGCAAATATCAAGAATGTCATTGTCAGGTTTTGTTTCAGCGATTTCTTAGCTTGCTAACATCGTCGTATTCATCATCTTTTCGCCATTCATCAACTGGTGGCTCAAAAGGAATTTGCCCTTCGTACAGCATCATAAACACCTGTTGTTAACAAATAACACGTGTTTCTGTAAGTTTTACGGTACCGCTGTCGCAACTTTACACATAGATATCTCAAAGTAAGCAAAAACTCTGACGTAGCAGTTTGTCTATGAAGATGCACTAACTCATCACTAACGCCTCCGCAGACCGCATTAACACATCTATTGCCGTAATCTGAAGTACGTAAGGAATTTCGTCACTTTGCTCTTACAAAATCCCCATTGGTCATGTTCAAGTCATGTGCATCCGCCTACAATCATTGTATAATAAGAACAACAAGGTTTGAGTTAATACGGCACGTTTAAATTTTTATGCATTTAGCTGCAGTCTTACCAGCAGTCTCCTCATGGCATCATACAGAGTGCAGCACATGATAACTGCAGCATATCAAATCTTAATGAGAATTTCGACTTTTAAGCAAAACCATACGAACTTCGACTGTAATCGGCGGCTTGTTTCAGATATGTTCCGAAGGAAAATCCTGGTTCGGTTGAATCTACGTCTATAACAATATGCTGAATCTCCTTGGCTCGCTTGCGCAGGTCAATAAACATCCCGTCGCACTCTGACAGACTTCGTCCGGCTTCTTGTCTTCCTGTTAAATGGTCGTTGATCACTGCCAGATACCGCCAGTGAAACTTATCCATAACTTTCCCAACGGCTGCTCCAAAAATCAAGTAAGAAGCTGCAGCCATAGCCACTGCGTTTGGAGAACGCTGGCGATTGACGGCTACACCAGCTGCACTAAAGGTCATAAGCGTTACTAAAATTAATGGAGATACTGTAATCATCACAGTAGATGGTTACTGCAGCTCTTAAACATGGCATACCAAGGAATTATCATTATATCCAGCTCTGCAACAGAACCATCAAGTGTCAGCCGAAGCGTATGTTGATCTTACAGCTGTTCGTTCGTTGTTAATGATAGGGTGACTTAATTTTACTGACCTCGTGCAAAGTCAAAAATATTCGGAAGCGCCCAGTTACAAACTGCAAAAGAAAAGAACCTTCAAGATACTTGTAAATAAACTAAGAAAAAGACTCGCTAAACGAATCCGGATACAAAAGTGCTAACCTGACGTGACGATAACTGTGACACCGTTTGTATCGTCAAACTTGTTGGCCCCGTACCATTCAGCCATTTTGATGGGCACCAGCCAGTCGCCTTCCACTTTGCACACATTCGGACCATCTAATTCCCAATACAAGTGTGTTATGTTGTACCCGTCGTACAATACCGGATACTTTTCCGCCATATCCTCCGCAGCAATCTCAAATGCAGAGATCATTTGCTCCGCACCGGAACCCCAGTTTCTCGTTGCCGTAAGTGTAATGATGTTTAGACGGCAAGAAGCACAATGAAGTATTACGAGGAGGAAAAAACCACAACCACGGCCGGGCATAGTACTTGCATTCATCCTTACGCAAGCTGCCGATTAAGTGACACAGTGCATTTCGGCACCGAAAATCCCTGCATTATATTCAAGCCTGAAAAGGGTGAGACCATCTACGAACTCCTTCCGGTGATCTTGAATGGCCGCGAATGCTCGCTAAGGGTTAAGCATTGGTGTAATCATATTTCGCCAGTTGTGAGTGATGAAAAAACCCCTCGGCACTTATTGGAAGGTTAAACAAAACTGTTGAGAACAAGTACGAATTGTCTCATTATTCAGAGACCTTGTTGGTGCGCGCAAATCGTGCGTAAAATCAACTGATACCACAGTATGGAGGTGACAATACATGGGATCGATATCACATTGACAGAGCCAACTGAAACCTTTATATGTTCCAGCAGGAGAGACTACTCCAGATTAATTATCTCCGGATTACGTAGCTTTACACGCTGTTAATGACGCTAGGTTTTACTGTGACGCAGTTGCATTTCTGTGCCTGGAAAAATCCAGGGAGAACTGCATGAGTGTGCGTGGGCCTGCATTATATGTGCATGTTCATTCATTCAGTAAGTGGAATATTAGAAGGAACCAAAAGCAATATCAGTGATTACAGACGTAGATTTGATCTTTTTGTTGATCCGGGTGAAGGTGACAGAAAGGTCACACGAGTTAATCGTACGTTGTTTGATTTTGGTTATATTTAATGGTAAAGGCACTTACAGTTACTTTAATGTCCCAACAGTATCCCATGATTAATTTTATTCGTATACACACACATATGCATCATAATTATTCTGCCCATTTAGAAATTACTAGATAAGGCATAAAAGTTTATCAGGAAAGTTAGAATCCCGCAGACAGCCAGATACAATATACAACATAGTTTTGCGAAGCGCAAAGGATGCAGAAAGATTACTGCGTTGACAGGATTACTGACAGTATTTACATCATTATGTCGGCAAATGTATGCTCTTCTAAAACTAACACAGGAATCGGCTGGTCGATTATGTTGCATGAGATCATTCTGCAGGTGCGCTTGACAACTTAGTCAGTCGAGGAGCCAGTACGTGGTAATCATTCCTTTTCCCTAAAACATGCGATTAAGCATTGTGCAAATCCTGCCGGTAGGTTATTATCAGGAATCTATTATCTTCTTACTTTAATCTCCATAGTTCCACGAACTTCAAAAGTATGGCCAAACATCTGCGCGATGGGTACAGTATCGGGGCTGCAGTGGATCTTTCCAGGAAGTCCGTTGCTCTCCATTCGCGAGGCTGTGTTTACCGTATCACCAAACCTAAAATTAGGATACGTGTTACAGAACACGCAAAGCGGCGCAACAGAGAAAGTAATTTCTGAACTTTTGCGTTGAATAAACGTACATAATGATCGAGAGAGCTGCGTGCATATAATTCCCTCACTACAATACTGTTTTCAAAAAAGTTGTTCTCTTACAAGCAGTATCGGGGCCGTTTTAGTCCGACTACACCCACCGCTACCGGTCCACTGTGCAGCCCAATTAGTAGTCCTAATCTTGCATCTTCGATGATATGCTGAAATTCGTCCCGCAACAGAAGAGCGAGCCGGCAGGTTTCGTCGGCATGCCGCTTTCCAATCCGTTCCACCAGTCCGCTGACGGCCTATAGCACATCTCCTGTTATTTCAATAAGACAAACTCATGCTTGTCTTGCTACATACCACATAGCTACTTCCAATGGTTTCCAGCTTGTAAACCGACACGGTCGCAATGACCCTATCGAAATGGGTGTACGTGTTATGGAGAAAGTGTAGCGTCACATCGGGTGCTTTGCCGGCGATGAATTCAGCGAAACCGGTGATGTCACTGAACAGGACGCTCACTTCATCCACATACTCCGGGTCAACAGGCAAACCAGCCCGCAGTTTTCGCACAACTTCCCTGTAATGGTAACTATTACATAGAGGTCACTGTGAGACAACAGTGAACGTACGGTGGAAGCATTTCGCGCAGCAGCTCATCGGCTCGCTTCTGTTCGAGTTGCAGCTGGGCGGTTTTCTCTGCCACTTCTCGTTCGAGGATTTCGTTGTAGTTTTTCAGACGTTTAATGACCCGCTCGATTAACGTGCCTTTCAGTCCTTCCGTAGCGGTTGCGGATGTGAAGATTTTCTGCATGTCCGGCAGAGTTGGACGAGCCATGGGATCTTCTAGCCAACAGTGTTTAACCAATGAAAGAAATGGTGCCAGGGTTCCTCGCTCCAGTTCCTCCGAAAAAGCCGGTTGTTGCGTGGTATATTCGACGGCTGAGTCCATGCCGTTTGGATTAACCAATCCTGTAATGTAATTTATTGTAACACGAAGTTGTATCTGTAAGTGCTGCTGCTCAGTTAAAATATGATAATCACGGATCACAAATTCTGATTTCAGGGCTAAATCTTGACCTTTGAAAATATACGGGTGCCACATTTCCGGATGACCTACACTCTTACCGTTAACGACTTTTTCGTATGCGCTGCCAAAGGAGTACATATTGAACGATTGGTAGCCCATAAGAATCTGCTGCACGATAATCCCGAAGGCATACACATCGCTGGCTGGAAGAACCTTTTCTCCACGAAGCACCTCGGGTGCCATCCAAGAATGCGGTGCAAACAACGGGCGTGAATCTTGCGCATTGACGGATAATCCTGACAGTAGGCGACTGATCGTCTGGTGGCCATAGTCGGAGATTTTAATGGTGAGCTGGCTGTCAAGGAGGCACTTTGTTGGACGGAGATTACCGTGTTGCCGAATTCCCGATGTGTGAATATAGCGAAGGCCCTTTGGATAGTTTAGTATTACAAAGTTATTTTAAACGATAAGGCTACATTATATTACATACAAGGCATTATTTACCTGGATCAGATCTTGAACGAGGGAAAGTTTTAGTGTCCAGTCTGGTTCGCGTGTTAGCAGCAAATCCTCCAAAGACCCGCGCTTGCACCACTCATAGAACATCGCGGGTGGTATTTCCGTTATATCTATGCCTAGTAGTTTGTTGATTTGCGGTGCATCCATTTTTCGTATCTGCATACAAATGCAACAAACACACGCACATTGACGTATACTGTAGCATGTTGCAAGATGCCATGACCAAACAAAACGGACCTATGCATTTTCTTATGTCTTTTTTTAATCTTATAGCATATTTATTGATATATGTTCAGCCAAATGCTACATATTCGTTCGTACAGTTGCGAAAAAAAGACCAGAGTTGCAGCTGGCTTACATAGTTGAGAAAGTTGATGAAAGCATTGTTGACGCTGGGCTGTTTGTGGGATATCCACTTCAGTGGTGTCTTGACTGCTTGGACACCGCGTACCAACACAACCCTCCGATCGAACGTCTGACTAAGGCGCTTACTGGAATCGGAAATGCGAGATACGGAAGACTTTCCGGTGGACACGTTCACGACACTCTTGGCTTGTTCCACATCCGATGGAAGCACGATCCACCATGTGCGTTTGACGTTGGCTTTCCTTTGTCCATTCCTGTCAACAAGAGTTAAATCAAAGAAATGCTAAGCAAATGATGTAATAACGCATTTTCGGATGACGCTGTGCATGCTAAATCTTTACCATACAAACAAAACAACAGTGGAAACGCGAACATACTGAAAACATTGTAAAATGATAGAGGTACTTCAAGATGTGTAGTTCTGCTGTAGTTCTTACACAATGATCCCAATAATCACGCCAATGCCTCCCAGTAAAACCGCAGCCGTCACCACGCCGACAATCAGTCCCATACTGAGCCCACTCATGCACTTCTCTCCATGAAGCCCGCAAAATGGTCGGTCAGGTGGCACGTGTCCTGCTCGCCATTTGAACGGCCGGTGGGGATCCACCAGTGGGTAGCTATCGGTTTTGAAGTCATAGTGGCGCACAGTCTACAACAGTACAACTCTCTACAATTATCCAAACGAGAGCATTTTCACTAGACGCTTACCAGTCCTGCGTTTCTAGCATAATCATACTGTTGCACCCATAAGATGGGTTCTTTGTCGGCTAGCGGAGTGATGTAGACATCTTCAAACATTAGTTTGTGTGTCCGGTTAGAGATGCGCCGTATCATATCGGCCACCGAGAGATGCCGACCAATGTCCTCCGTACTGCTAACGTTCATGTCGGCTAGGGTTTCGTTGATGGCCTAACAGATAGCACTGTTAGACGTATTATAAAATAATCAATTTCGACAACGATAATCTGTACTTTCGCAGTGCTAGCTGAATTCGCAGACGAGGAATACGTAACTCAGCATTAGCGCTATATGAAGCACTGTCTGAATGGGTGCGAGATTTCGTTATGCGTAAACTATGTGCGAGAACCCACAAGCATTGTCAACTTACCAGAGATGCCATTTCGACCGCCTCATGACATTGGAAAATGAAGTCGTTGTACTGTACACACAAAAAACACACGCAAGTGAAATGTCCTTTTAACAGTCAGTGGTTGTGGAGAACATACCAAAAGGTCGTCGGTGTAGTTTGTATGGTTGTTGAACTTTTGTTGCCGTAGTTCGTTGACCTTCCGCGATGTATTAATAAACTTATTCCAGTCCGCTCTGGGAGTGCGAAACAGAATTACGTTGTCCAAGACGTCGTAAACAATCTGTTGAAAATTGACAGGAATTTGACAGTATATTGATAGCATACGCAGGTCGTTCATAATTAAGGATGTCTGCGCCTTTATTCACATTTGTTCAACATTTGTTCCTACAGTTGCAGACAGCTCTTCTGTAACAGACTAAATTGTTATACATACATGCGCCGTTGTATAATACTAGATTATCAACATACTTTGTTCATTTCTTCTTCGGTTTCGTTCGTTGAAAGCTCATCTATTGATGGTTCATCCGGAATCTGTCCTTCGTATAGCATCATAAAGACCTGTTAACAAAAAACTAATAATTAAAGCTATTTTGAAGTTTTAGCTTCCAGAAGTCCTGTCTAGCAAATATAAGTTACTAGTGAATGTTTTGTCAATAGATCGCGCTCGAGTGATCGTTTACTTACAAAATCCCCGTTGGTCATGTTAAGTTCATGTGCATCAACCTGTAGCATGGATATTCACTATTACACACAGCGGTTTGAAGTGCAGACACACTGACAAAATACTGATACCAGTAGTCTTCTCATTGAGCCATAGAGGGTACAGCACATGATTACTGCAAACAAAATCTTAATTCGCAAAACCATAACTTTAGTCTAGTTCTACCAGTACACCCACTTCGACTGTACTCTGCTGCTGCTTTCAGGGCCGGAATGAACGAGAATCCCGGTTCGGTAGAGTCGACCTTGACGACCGTGTGCTGGATCTCCATTGCCCGTTTCCGTAGATCGATAAACATTCCGTCACATTCCGAGATGCTGCGTCCGGCTTCCTGCTTTCGCGTCAAGAAATCATTGATGACAAAGAGATAACGCCAACCGTACAGATCCATAATCTTCCCGATGGCGGCTCCGAATATGATGTATGATGCAGCAGCCATGGCTACGGAGTTGGGGGAGCGCTGGCGATTGACGGCGACGCCAGCCGCACTAAAGGTCATGGTAAGAAGTTAAACAGATGACAAAAAGAATGAATTGTTACTGCTTGCATCTTACCAAGGCATGATCATCAAATCCATTTCTACAACCCAGTAAAAGGTCACAGAAAACATTAACAATCCGGCACAATCAGTGCGTAAAAAAAGTTAAAAAAATCAGAAAAGCGGTCAGCGAATTTAGAACACTAGCTACAGCAAAACTGTTCTCCAGATTCTAATGCTAAAATTCACACTGCACAGTTTGTGTTTGATAATTATGTAATTTATGGTTTCGAAAAATTAATATGAATACTGTTTTACCGAAAGCAACACATTAAATTTTCTAATACTGACAATGAATTGTTGCCGAACGTTCTCGAGGACATCGCGTGGGTGTACGTGTTACCGTGCGTACAACTACCACTCAAACTCTACACACTATTTGTATAGGGTGTTGTTTACGATGACGCTGGATCAATATTCATTAACAAAATCCGCACGCGACGCTGTAACATGTCACTAACCTCTGGCAAAATCGAAAATATCCGGCATTGCCCAGTTACAAACTAAAAGAGAAAGGAACCCGTGGACAACGAAGCGACAAGAAATGATTAGATTTTGATTTACGGATATCTGTCGTACCAGCTACCATACTAGTATTTCGTCTTTTCATATGTGTTATTTTTTAAATGGATAATTTATGTATGACGTCATAATTAAGTCTAAACAATAAGTCAAGCAGGTACACGACAAGCTTCATATGTTAGTCATAGGGTTTTTTGCAAGACCAAACTTAGTGATTTACCTGACGTGGCGATAATAGTAACTCCATTGACATCACTAAATTTCCCTTCTCCATACCACTGGGCCATTTTAATGGGTACCAGCCAGTCCCCTTCCGCTTTACACACATTCGGCCCCTCAATTTCCCAAAACAGATGCTGTAGCGAGTAATTCCTATACAACACAGGGTACTTCTCATTCATGTGTTGTGCCGCAATCTCAAACGTGGACTGCATTTGCTGCAGTCCAGAACCCCAGTTCTTTGTTGCCGTTAAGGTCACAAGATTGATACGCGCAGTAACCGGATGTGTTAAGAGACAAAACACCGACAAACTGGTGAAAAGGGACATTTTGATATTGTCCATGGTAGTCGACAACTGGTTCGTCCACATCCAAAGCCGTTGGTGAATAAATGACAGATAACAATTATTCCGTACATTTTGTGCAAGCTTCGAGGTATCGAGCTACGACATTCAGAAACAATGGCGAATGCCGGTATCACCATAACACATTGTAGTCTCCAGTTTCTTGAATGGTGTTAACAGTGGAAAAAGGCCTTGAGCGGATATTAAACAGGTAAAACGGTCCGATTAAAGCTGTGAGTCAAGAGTCCTGGCGAGCGTGCTCTTCTCAATGGGGAAGTGAGATGCATGCGGATATCCAGGTAACCAAGCACCTGAATCACGCTTAGTGATACTTGGAGTGTTGTGGCCGGAAACAAGCGTAATCTGAGAACAACAAGCGGGTAGTCAAAGATCCCACAGGTCACACCTTGGTGCAGTGATTATCATCAAGAGAGAAATCAATGTTTCACGCTTAAAGTTTAACCAGTACTGATCACAGATTGGCTTATTGTGCATAAAGTATGATCACCCACTGTTTTTACAAAAAGTACCAACTTTCAGAAAAAAGTATCGACCTAAAACGCAGATGGGCCGGATGTTTAACTAGCGTGGTTTTGCCAATAGTATCGATCAATTCACAGAACCGTTCGAATAACAGCAACTAAATACCATTATAAAATCTACATTTTTAACCAATTGGAAAGTTTGAAGACTTTTGGCAGCTATGAGTTGCAAAAATAGTTCGTCTCAAAAATAATAGAAATTTTTAAGTGAACTCTGAGCAGCGACAGTTACTGACTTCCGTGATATTCATCTACTGATATTAATGGTTTATCGACCAGCCAAGCACCATCGATGAATGAACTGATTATCAAAGATAGAAAAAACGTTGTATACAACTTTGAGAATACCAAGTAAATGAAATAATCCTTCAACTTTATTTTGTACCTTCGATTTTCTATAGAACTGTGCCACTGACACATGCAGACTGGTTCCGTCGATAAACATTTTATCGTATAATGAGATCACTTTAAATTACAGTTATTGAATAACTGGTGTTAATGCTAGCTGGTGTTTCTGTGTCACAGACCGACGTATAGACAATGGACGCCGGAATCTTCTCCGTAGCCATTACCTGTCTGTTTTGCCCTCGTAGTCTGTTGATCTCATTATGTCGGATTCTGTGGTTATGATGGTAAGTAGTCTTGCTTTGTCGGACAGTTAATTTTCATAAAGTTTTGTCTTTCACTTGTGTTAGCAAACGCGCTCGCGATGTTTTACTACCCGCCGCACCTTACATGTATTATACTCAAACTTCATTGGGAATGTGATACAGCGAAGCTGACGCTTAATAACTACTGCCTTTATCTCAGCACTAAAAATTACAACTTGTAGTATCATGCTACTCTTTTTGCTCTCGCCGCTATGCTCGATAAAGGGGGCATGTGGTTGTGCAGTAGAAACTGGGCGCGGTACCCGCATGGCTTGCGACATGCCGCTCATTGGTCACCGGCTCGCTGAACCAGCACACATCCGCATCAGTCGGGACTCGGGACACCAGTTTCGGACCAGTAGCCATAGGCTCCAGATGCGCCCACCACTTTGCCGGAAGTAGAGGCATTAACGAACATATGTAGCGACCGCATTAATGCACCTGAGACCTGAATCTTTAATAAACACTGGTTTCAATAAACAGTCGAATTAAATTCGGTAAGGCTTTATTAACATGTATGATTAGCTCCTTTTCTTGGATGTGCAGCTGGGTTTAGTTTCCCGGGCTACTGAGGTCACCAGAAGCAGAATACCACCGGAGTACTCATACAGCATAAAAAATGAAGCTGTATCCGACATGTTTAGTACAGCAGCTGACTTCGTAATTTGTTTCTCAAACCGAATACAATCAGGTACATATTCAGATTACATATACGGTAACGCTCCGTAACGGTGATGTTTTAACATTCAACGAGATCATAATCGAGGAGGAAAACAATAACCAAGGGGAATGTTTGCGACAGACGCATCGAATCAAACCGCTTGAACCAACAAAAAGCACTTAGCGCTTCCATGTCAAACAAAATTGGTAATATCAGACAGGATTATAGGTTGACGAGTATGGTCCGTGTATACCAGAATCACGGAACTGTGGAAAAAGCTGGCAGATACCACGTTCCGTACCAAAACGAAAACAACGAAATGTTTCGAGAACGCGACAGTAGATTATAATTTCTACCTCCCTAGAAAAAGAGAAACCTAATCACGACCTGAACAAAATATCCATGTAATGCGACACGCAGTGAAGAACGGTAGTTTATGTTTAGAATGCTTATTCTTTGTGTTCCTTCACTTTGGCCCGTTAGTGCAGCTATCGGCGAGTGTACTCATCTATAGTTTATGAGGGGACGCTGGCGTCTTTTCGAAAAATAAGCAAGTGCGTCAAACAGCCATGTAACGTTAAAAAATTATGAAGCGTACAGTAGTCTGTTTCCTTCAAATTGCTCGAATTGCTCGCGATCGCTCTGGCCACAAAAATCTTGCGTGTATTTGAACACTAAAAGTGCTCGAACAGTTAACACTTCGAGAACTTTCATGTTTTCACTTGGAGCGATGTTTTCGCTATCTAGAACTACAGACCAGAAACTTCGAAGTTGCTTGAAAAAACCAGGCCGCATATCGAATTCCTACATTTTATACAGGGAAATGAAATATATACTTTGAGTAATTTAAACAATATGTAAGTTCAATATATGTATGTACATATATTCGGCAGTTCCGTCGATTCGGACATTATGCACAAATTACTACTACATGCAAGACAACAGAACAGATTCTGAAAACCAGCACTCGAAGACTTCCAGTCGCTGATACAACCGAAGTGACAAAAAAATAATTACTCTTTCATAAGGCAAGAAGTAAAAAAGCAGCTTTTACGATCAACTATACCATGCAGGTGCCGCGATACCGTAATATCTGTAGAGCCCTGTTCCGGGTACGTAAACCCCAGTTCCGTCACATGTACAGTTTACATGGCTAATACAACTACTCTGTTCTACACACAATGGTTCGGAAAGTCTGACACACAGTGTATGTTTGTTTAGTCAATGTGCAACGCGACAGACATAAGAACTGTCGTGCGAATAGGAGGATGCATACGTTTTTGCTGAAAAACACTGTTTTTACAAATAATAACGCTAAGAGGTATACTAAGAGGCTAAGAGGCAACACCTCATAAATCTGAAAAACATGATCCTACGGCCATCAGAGTTACGCTTTGATAGAATAGTTACTGTCTCGCCAAACTTGCGACCTTGACCATGAGACTTTTTTTATGGTCTGCATCTGTGGCGACAACATTAAACTTTATCAAAACATACCGCGTTAAGCCAGGTCAGATCCGTAGCAAGCAGTTAACCGACACTACTGACAGAAAAGGTCACATACTATAAAGCGCTCTTGCTAAGAACACTTGGACATACTTACAGTTATGGAGCATAATATGATTACAATATTGATGTAATACGTCGACGCAAGTCAGAGTGAATTGTTAGATTTTCTAGATGTTGTCGAATTTTTCCATACAGTATGCTGCAACTTTTGCGTAGTGTTCTGGATTCAAACACACTACGAATCTCGTGAAGATGAAGAGCTACCACTACACAATATGGGCGTAGCAGTGTATGAATGTACCACCAGTACAAGAATGACAAACACATAGAAGAATGCTACAGAGATGTCTCTAAATTCCGCTCTGTTTACTGAATATGAGTGCCTACTGGCAACGAAATCAGCCCTACATCGTTTATCACTGTAGTCTTTAGATTTCTATTTTTAATCTTAAGATCAACAGAAGCCGGAAGTCTTAATGAAAGGTTGTTCCGTGTTCGGCGCCGGATGAAAACCTGTATGCTGCCATTCACAAGTTCACTTATTCGGTGTGTACCATACACTTCAGTATAGTAAGACCACAGTGTAATGATATATACTGTAATCATAATTATAAGGTGAGACTTACTTAACAACAAACGAGTACTTACAAACAACTGTAAGTTAGTACTTGTTAATTGTCATGTTTAATGTGCTGGTCATATAATTTACCCTGCGTTAAACAGCAGAATTAAATTAGCGATTTTGATTTCGTCAAGATCTGAACAATCATCCCGAAACAAACCTATATCCCCATCCAAATAGTACACTATTGTACGAGAGAATTTGAGGTCAACTGTCATGTGATCTACGTTGGATAAACAGAAAGTTGGATAAACAAGGCTAATAATTATATCAATTTTCGACGCCAAAAGTATTCCGTTGAACGGATCCGATCCTCTTCACAGGAGTAAAGAAAGACCATGACCAACGGAGTCTGTACGCGAGACGAAAGGCATATGGGTAAGGCAGTACATTCGGAAAGTTCCAATCGTCAAAGAAGGAAGAACCTGTCCAGCGACATTTTTCGCCATCATATGTAATATCCTGCACACACGTCAGCACTTATATGTTCTCGAATTAGCTCTGCATTTTCCCATTTGGTACATCATCGTTCGTTTCTATGCGAGGAGCTAGCTGCCCATAATGTATCTGAATGCGACCATGATGAACAGAAAACATTCAGTTTGTATAACTGACCTGTACGAAAGTATGATCTCATGCCAAAGAAAAGTATTATACATGCAATAACATTATATTTGAAGTTTTGCGATTTTGTCAGTTAAGGTTACACAGTAAGCCAAAGTTTCAAGAATATGAAGTTATGGCACATCAACATGCAACAGACACGAATTCTATATGTTACTGTTATCTGTAATTTTTTTGTTATATGGGAAACTGAACGCAAAAAAACAGATTCAACAAAGAATGCACATTAGCACAACAAAGGTTCTAATAAAAATTATCACGTCAACTTTACTATACATCCATGGTTGCACGAGTATAAAACAGGTACCGTGATTATGTCTCGCTAGCCCGGCACTACTCGTTATTAAATTATTTGGTAGCTAGACCGTGCGTATACGCGTTTATGTACTTAAAAGCTTACAATGCAATACGACAATGTCAGTCAAGGGCACAGTACTTCGATGCTGTAACGCATCATTGTAAACAACCGGCACAAAACACGTGGGAATGTCTGCGTTAATAATCTTAAGTACAACGCAAAAAAAGTACTCCTCCTCTGAAAACAACACGTCAGCTGCGTCGGTGTAAGCTGTCGGCCATTAAACTGCTCCCGGTGTAATTCAGGCAGCCGGGATTCCGTATCCCATTCATCTGGCTAAAGCAAAAACGCCAAAAACATGAGACTATAATCTACTTTTATTAGCGGATCCACCTACATAAACAACGCTGATAATACGCGCACTCATGAATAATGTATACATAAGTACAGGAAGATGCCAATTTTACACGCCGCCAGCAGCGAAAAACTTGATTAAATAGACTGTGTTGATGTAATCCGGAATGGCATTAATCACAACTGAAATAACACCGACATGGCTAGATTAAACCAGATATCTTTGCGTCGTTTTGACAAGATCTTGGTGCAGTTTTGATTTGACCTAAAATCTGTGACGTTTCCACTGAGGAAACGGTGATTCTACACACAATGCAAGATTTTGTGATTGTTTTAACAATCTTTTTCATCGTTCCAAGGTGTTCGTGTATTCAGGTCAATATCGTGACCCTTTCAGCTTCGTCGAATGCCGGCTCTGGTGTTGAGCCGATGCAGAGCGCCTTTGCCAGTTTCTTGCATTCTTGCTGACAGTGTAAAAAGGCTTTGAGCGGATGTTAGGCGGTGAAACGGTCCGATTAAAGCAGCGAGTCAAGAGTCCAGGCGAGCGTGCTCTTCTCAATGGGAAAGCGATGCATGCGGGTATCCAGGTACCGAAGCACCTGCATGATGAATCACGCTTATAGTGATACTTGGTGTGTTGTGGCCGGAAACAAGCGTAATCTGAGAACAACAAGCGGGGTAATGTCAAGGATCCCACAGGTCACACCTTGGTGCAGTGATTATCATCCAGAGAGAAATCAATATTTCACGTTTACAGTTTAACCAGCACTGATCACAGACTGGCTTATTGTGCATAAAGTATGATCATCCACTGTTTTTACAAAAGTACCAACTTTCAGAAAAAAATATCGACCTGCTATGCAAATTGACCGGTTATTAGCTAGCGTGGTTTTGTCAATAGTATCGATCAAATCCTAGAATGGTTCGAACAACAGCAACCAAATAGCATTACAAAATCTACTAGTACTTTTTTTTTAGCAATCTGTCTCGCTTCTGGCACATGCAGCAACATAGAACCAATAGTTCTGTTTTGAAAATCTGCGACAGTTAGTTAATTGTGCGCTTATAAGCGTCCATACTTATAAATCATCATCAAGTAATGGTTTATCGATTAGCAAAGTGCTATCGATAAATGAACTGATTACCAAAGTAAGAAAAAACTTTGTATACACTTTGAAAATACCAAGTAAATGAAATAATCCTTTAACTTTCTTTTATACTTTCGATTATCTGTATAACTGTTTCGCCAACCTACATATGAGCTTGGTCGATAACAGCTTATTGTGTATTATGACGAACATACGTAATGGCTGCATCAATACAGCGTAGACCTGCATGAGAACGACACATGCGCATCTTTGATAAATAGCGATTTCGAAGCAACAAAAATTAAATCCGGCGGAGCTTTATCAACATGAAAGTATGATAAGCTTCTTTTCTTATGTGCAACGGAGTTACAAAGGTCATCCGTATTAGAAAACGACCGGAGTACCTACGTTGTTAAAAATACCGACTTGATTCCGGCTGGTTACCGACTTGTTAATTTAGCCACCGACTTCATTATTTGATTCTCACACCGGATACAACCAGGTATATAATCAGAGGATATGTTATTACTAGGTAAGTGCAGTCGTTGTTGGCGGGCACTGAATGACCGAAGCGAAGAAAGTATGTAGTGGACTAGGACATCTAAAAAGGGTATGCAAACTGCATAGACCAGGACCGGACTTGAATGGTGTTCTAGTCAAGAGCATATTCATACGTACAAATGTACGTATGTACATACAAATGTAGGTACGTATGAATATGCTCTTGTCTAGATATCCAGAGAGTATGTTGTTTTTTCTTTTGGAATATCAGTATTTGGTTGCGGCTCTTTTAGTGATGATGAGTAATTTGCTGATTGTTAAAAATCCGACTGCATGCACATGCATGTGCATGCATGTCAACCATATGGTTGAAAACGAGAATATGATTGGTTCCTGAAAACAACAGTGTAACTAGTAAACCTGAGGCAGAGCGGTGTTTGTTTTTGTAAGGAGTAGTTTTGGGCATTCGTATGATGAACAAACTGCGCCAAAAAAAGAACAGAAGTTACACAAGTTGAAACAAAATGGTCAAGTACCAGACACACCAGGCGCGCAAGTCATAAGAACAATTGTCGGTTCGATCAGGCCCCAGATGAAAACCAGTGTCCCACACATTCGCCAAGTGCTGTCTCACGACACCGTACTCCTTTGCCGATCGCGAGTATGACCAAATGACCAGTATGATTCAGGCAGTACTTCCAGACCGGTGCAGACAGATGCAGTCATTAGTCTGCCAATACCGTTATTCAGTGACTCCTGACTTTTACAAGGGGTGTCGCCGGAGAAATTCTTACAAATATAGAGTTTTCGGATGGGCAAAATTTTGCCGCCGGATGGAAATTTTGCTATTCGAACGGTTTTGCCGGTCACACACATGCTATTCGGAGCAACCACCTAACCTACAATATTAATAGAAAAGGTCACATAGAGCGTACTTGGACGTACTTTACTTGTATTGGAGCAAAGTGATTACAATATTGATTTTACATGTCGGCGCTAGTTAAAGTGGAATACTTGAAGTGTTAGAACTTTCTTACTGCTGCCCAATTTTTCCATACATTTTGCTGCATTTTTTTCGCAGCCTTTTAAAACTCTCACGATGGTTTGATTCAAACACGCTAGGAATTTCTTGAATGCGCTTTATGGTACCTCTGCACATGTACACATTCGTTCACATATGGGCAGCCCATCGCGTAAAAACGAATGACAGTATGCTAAACGGGAACATGCAGAACTACATCGAGAACACTACGAATTCCGTAAATACACTGTAGAGGTACCTCTGCAGTGCATGTGCCGCGGTAACTTTACGCGATGCGGTAAAAAAAAATACCACGGTAACTTTACATCTATGGCTGTAAGATAATAAAAAAGGTACCATGATTATCTCTCGCTGTAGCCAAGGGACGACTCATTATTAATAATGTGGTAAAACGTATACACGTTTACTTAGGGCCTCCATGTTAAATTTTTATACTTATAGCGCAGTACGACAATGTCAATCAAGGGCACAATATCCTACTGCTGTAATGCATCGCTGTAAACAACCGGCATAAAAGACGTGGGAATTTCTGCATTAATCAATCTTAAGTAACGCAAAAAAAAGTACTTCTCATTTGACAATAACACGTCAGCTGGGTCGGTGGTGTAAGGTGTCAGTAATTATTCTCTCGGTGTGATTCAGGCAACCGAGATTCCCTATTCCATTCATCCGGCCAAAGCAAAAACATCAAAAACATGGACTAATCTACCTTTGATTAGCGGATACACCTACATAAACACCGCTGATAATACGTGCACTCATGAATAATCAATGCATGAGTGCCAATTTATCTCCCCGCCAGCAGCGAAAAATTTGATTAAATACGCTGTGCTGATGTAATCCGGAATGGCATTAATCACAACTGAAATGACACCGACATGGCTAGAATAAACCAGATATTTTTGCGTCGTTTTGACCAGATCTTGGTGTAGTTTTAATTTGACCCAAAATCTTCAACGTTTCCACTGTGGAAACGGTGATTCCGCACATAATGCGAGATTTTTTGATCGCTTTATCAGTCTTTTCCATCATACCAAGATGTTCATGCATTCAGGTCAATATCGTGACCCTTTCCGCTTCTGTGAACGCCGGCTCTGGCGTTGAGCCGATGCAGAGCGCTTTTGCCGTAGCCGTGGAGGATATGGCTAGAAAGTACCCGAGAGTGTACCGCAATTACACAAAAACCGATTTGACGATCCGCAACAATGTTTGCATTAAGGAGTTTGAATGGATGTTTCCGCCAAATATTTCAGAATGGTATGGGAAAGGCTACTTCGATCGACCTGGATTAACCATTATTCTTGCATCAGGTAAGCCGTATTCGGGATATTATTTCTTTCTAATAATGCTCACAAATATCATCCCGGCACATACATTTGTTTTAAGTTGAAAGTTTGCGTGAGTATACAATGTACATGGTGTTTTATATCTGCCTACAGTTTATTATATAGCTAGTAATATGCTACTGCAGTTTGTGTAATCCAGGATGATCTTCGATAATGATATTTACAGCGAATTCATTTACTCAATTACCTTGTCTTGCAGTCTGTAATAATGTGGCTTCGTATGTTGGAGACTTTGCTAGAGGTAGGCAATCAGAATGATGCCTTTCGGAAACCATTTCAAATCCGAAACTATCCGATTGTTTTGACATTTCTTAGAAATGGACATAACTGCCGTTGCATGGTAAGTTTATTCAAGGCGGAAACCGTTTACCACTGCTTTCCTGTGTCATGAGTAGCGACTATCAAACGCTTTAAAGCGTACTCTGATCTGCTAATTATAGTGCCACTGGTTTCCCCATTAACCAGCGCTACTCTACCGTGTTATCTTTGACCCCTGGTTCACCGCTGGATTATGCTAAGGCACTGGTCCGTTTGATGCGTGAATACAAGTGGACGTACATCAGTCTGATCCACGACAATTTGACCGGTGTTGTCGAAGCCGGACGGCCTCAAGCGATCACCAAGATGACCAGAGAGATTTTTGACAAAAATTTCAATACCGTCAACTGCAAATACTTCACCGCTGACTCTGTAGTGGGAAGCAAAGCGAATTTGTCCGATGTGCTAATCCAGGCCAGCCAGCATTCTCGATGTAAATACTTCGCGATCTTGACCTTTCAGTTGCAACTCCTTTCTAAATAAGCTACTAAAATGCAGCCCTATAATACGAGCAAAAATCAAATATGGAAGATAATGGAAATAGTTATTTAAGTCATTTGCCGCGCCGTAATAAACGTTACTCTATTGCAGTGATCATATTGAGCACCTTGGTCGCGCCAATGCGGAAATTCTTGGTATGCATGAACGAAAAGCCAGATCACAGAACTTTCTTTTAACTCGGCTTTACGGTACATGCGTATACTTCTTTTCCGTTGACAGGCTGCCGCTTATGACTTGAATATGATGAATGGCGACTACGTAAGATGTTTCCATTAATTTTGTGACAACACCAGCAATTCTATTAGAGCATGAATAGGTGATCGTTTCCTACCATGCATGCACATCCAATTTTAGGTTTTCTTCTGCATTTACACATGGCAGGTTCCAGAGGAACCACCACTGTATTGGAAGGCAAACGACGATTTAGACTGGGTATTTGTTAGATAAAGGTCATCGCTATAATATCGCATGTGCTATATTTCTAAGTTTATTGCTTAGCTTTGTAGAAAGTGCTACAAGCACTTGAACGAGTAATCGTCATAACTTCTCCTCTTTCCGCCTGGCCGAAATGGGAAACGACCGGAATTCGAGTCAATAAGTTCCGCGAACAAAAATTTGGAACTCCGTTTGAATACGAAAGAATTGTAAACTATACTGCGATATGTTTTCATCGTTTATGCAAGTGACATCACTAGTGTTCTTACAGCATAACGACTTTGCCATTACGTGCTACGGAGCAACCGAACTCGTGTCTCACGTATGTCTGTCTCTGTGACGCAGTGCCCATTACCAAATCGCTCTTCCTAGTACATACACGAATGATTTTTATTGGTTGTACAGGTTTTGGACGAGATCCTGACAGAAGACAATCTTTCCGACTCTTTTCTAGCATATGAGGACGAAAAGTTTAGATCCAATCACATAATTCAAAGAGTATCCCATAGAGTTAACCAGCTGACCTTTGAGAATGTTAGTTTCTTTCCGGAAACCGGATGGCGTGTTCCTGACGTTATTGTACAACAATTCAACACCACCACCAACACTTTCACTGTAAAACTTGACCACCATTAATGTAAAATGTTGCAGTTTCGGAACTGATTGTATCGGTTTTGAAGGATGTGTATTGGTACGATGTCCAACGGGATGAGTTTAACCAGACACCAGGAAGAACAGCGGGTCTAGTCTGGCCATCGGGAAATCCCCCTCGTGACCGTCCAGTCTGTGGGTTTGACGGGGGAAAATGTCTGCAACGCACCAACATCGTCATTGGAGCTGCAGTTGCCGCTGGAGTGGCAGTAATAATTATGATCGCTTTGACGATTGGCTACATAATATGGTACATGAAATTCCGACGTTTGATTGTGAATATTGTGCACAAAACTGTACATTTAATGCCCAAAGGCATCAGAAGGGGAGAACAGACGAAGACCGGACCTGGTGGATTGTGGATGATCCGAGACAATCAGTCTGCGATGTGTCTCAGAAAAATCTTAACGAATCAATAAAAACCACCCGTTTTGCTCAGCGGGTGGTTTTAAAGGATGGACGTGTAGCATTTGAGCAGGCGCTGGAATGGAATATCAGATGGAAGATGGTTATAACCAAGCGGTTACTCAAATACATGAGCCAAGTAAGTTGATTGAATGATTCTCTTAGACTTTCATACTTTCTCTTAGAAAGCATGAAAAAAGGTTTATTCATGTTAGCGTTCTCAAAAGCAAACACTTTTATTGCAATGTAGATGCACAAATTTCATCACCCAAATGTTAACCCACTACTGGGCCTGGGATTTCCCATGAAGTTTCCCCGTGTATACTATGAGTGGTGCCCAAAAGGGTCTGTGTACAAATTGATAAAGACCTTCCACATCGACCATATGCTCAAGCTCGGCTTGTTAGAAGGACTTAGCGAGGTAAGCCGCATGTGATTTCCCAATAATTTCTAAAATTGTCGGCGCGGTATTAGAATTGTCTGAATGCTGCTAGGGTTTGACCTTTATCCACGATTCCCCAGTCATCTGTCATGGAAATCTAAAGATCTGCAAATGTGTCATCGATGCTCGCTTTACACTAAAACTGACCGATTACGGCCATGAAAAGTTGTGTAATTTACTCTTGGACAAAGGTCTCAAATATCCCATGAAAACATCCTTTTTCCCACATCATGCATGGATGGCACCGGAAGTCCGTAATGGCCAACTGCCAACACAGGAAAGCGATGTTTACTCCTTTGCTGTCATACTGCATCAAATTCTGATGGAATGCGAACCATTCGGAGTTGATCTGCCCGAAAAACTAATCAGCAAACGAACAGGTATTTATTTCTACGCACCAGAATCAACATTCTATATTCATTATGACTTCGTGAACGTTTCAAAACTGTATTTGTCTTAACTGTTTATAGGAAATTTATCTGAATTCTTTCTCTCTTCAATAACCAACCTGATACGTGAAGCCTGGAATCCTGAGCCGAAATTCCGTCCAAAACTGCGTAAATTCAATAAGATTATTGGAGAAGCTAACATAATGGCTGGTTTACGAGGTACCGCTGTGGAGCGTGTCATAAGACAATTAGCCCGGTATTCAATCAAACTGGAACGTGATGTTAAAGAGCGTACATCTCAGCTAAAGTCCGAGCAGGAAAAGGCTGATCAGCTTCTCAGTGAGATGCTACCAAAGTAACGATTAACACCAAAAAGGTGCTTGCCCACTGTCTCAATGGAACATCTGTTTTTCTTAACAGGGAAGTGGTGAAGATGCTTCGCAGTGGCCATCCCGTGGTCCCTGAATACGTAGAATCTGTCAGCATCTATTTCAATGATATTTTCGGATTCGCGGACTTCGTCAACACTGCTGGACCCCAGGATGTTGTCAATTTTTTACACAGCACCTATTCGGCATTCGACAAAGCTATCGCTGCGCTGTCTGTTTTCAAGCTCGAGACTATTGGGAGTAGTTACGTGGTAAGAACAACAGCTTCCACATTTTACAGTTATTGTTGCTGCGTTTATTCAGACACGGGGTGATCTTTATACGTTATTGTCCTTCAGGCAACAAGCGGCTTAGTCGATCGAATCGGCAATGCCCACGCGGAGCAGATCTGCTTAACCGCTTTGGCCATTCAGGAGGCATTTAATAACCTTCCAAATCGGAGAGAAATGGCGCTAATCAGTGGCATTCACAGTGGTCCGGTCGCTGTTGGTGTTGTTGGCGTTAAGAGACCACGATACTGCGTGTAAGTATCATGGCACACCATAATATGTGCAATAACTGAATCGTACTGCCGATATTCATTTTTAACGATATGTGGAATGCTAGATTTGGAGATACTGTCAATACCGCTTCACGAATGGAAAGCCACAGCATTCCCAACATGATACATGTGAGCCCTTACACTGTCCACCTGGCGTCCGCTTTTGGTTTACTGTTCAAAAGCCGAGGCAGTGTAGATATCAAGGTATGTGATCTTTGCAAACGCTTGATATCTAAATTCTCAAATTGTAATGCAACAAAATAAATCCGAACGCAGACGTGCTGGAAAGATTCAGAAGCAGCACTGAATGGGCTGTTAAAATTATGACGCTGTATCTTATCGATTTCACAGGGAAAAGGCCTGATGATAACGTATTGGCTGATTGCTGCTGATGAATAAGGACTGGACTACCGCATCGGATCTTACCAAATTTACCGGATTCTGATGGGACTGGAAGTCAACAAGATCATAATTATTATGCTGTGGACCTTACGGACTCACCTATATCTGTATATCGGCTATCACTGCTTGTATGCGTTATTTTCTTAAACCATATAGTCCAAGGCACCAATACACCTTGCATTCTACTCCATACCGCCAGCTCTCCTCCATGGAGTCAACTCCTGTAGACACGTGTTTAGACACTCGGTGGTTTTGGTTTAATTGAACTTATAGGCGCTTTGTAATCGTACTCTAGCTAACAAAGTTATTTCCTTTCGGCGCCGTTATCAGGATCCATTTCTGCCAAGTTATTTCATGTTCTTGTCACTCTTAAAAAAAACCTAAAATGTGTAGAGAGCATATCTGCAAACTATAAGTCGAATAGTTCTTGTTAATTAAAATTGTATTCCATTGGTGTGTATTGTATTGTTGTATTCCAACGGTACTAACTTTTTCCAAGACTTATTGTGGAATTTGGACGATTTTACCCTTTGAGAATGGTGTGAGTGCGTGCATTCATAACGTTAAACATAACAATAACTCGCATAACCGCAACAGCTCGACGGAACTTCAATTGCAGAACAAAATATATTGCATTTCCAAAAAAAGTTGTGGATCTATACGTTTTTCCGTTGTCCAGTTCACCACGTCTGTATAACCTTTGGAAAACAGAGTTTTGTGTGTACGCACTTATAGAGTAAGCGAGCAGTCGAAAAATGAATGCACCTTGGCGACCCACGCAAACTGTTATATGGGCCCGACACGATTTCCGTGGCGTACGTACAGAAATCCGTTTTCAACACTTCCGCTGTACAGTTCCTGCAGCAGAGAACTTTTAAGTTCGAAACCTAAAATGAACGATTTATTGATTAGGTCACTACTGACTACTGCGCAAACAATCTATTCACAAACGACCAGCTGCAATGGTTTTGGTCACTGCTGATTAATAATCGATTAAAAGGCACCTTCCGACTTTCATATGGTGAGACGCTGCAGCAATGCATGTTGTTTTGAAGACTATCGTAATTCGTCATTACTCGAGAGTTGTTATTTGGGAGTTATTACCGGATCTCGGCAACCAGACGACTGACATCCGCTTCGTATCCGAAGCGCTCATGTCTGGCAAGGGAAGAAGACGAGTGTCCTCTTTGACCGGAGAGACCTTTTTTGAGGTAACTCCCGGATGATAGCCACTGATGTAGGCTGTAAACAGGGTTAATCACAAATTTGGAATAAATTAATTAATTTGGATAAAAGCATACATGTTGACATTCTGTCCAAGTAACAGCATGTGGATCGTGGTGTAAAGTTGTCCGATTTCCTAACATTTACGGTCTAACGTATGCCTAAGTACAGTAGTTTCGAGCAAGTGATTTATGACACCTGCAACAGGCATGGATTATAAAATGTAACTGTTATTTTTTTAGATATGTGTGGAAATAAACGTGAAAAAGCCGACATTCAAACGAAAACTAACTAACGGTATACCTCTATTCTACAGTCATAGTTGTACGCATTTAATAAAGAACTGGGATCCTGTCTGGCTAGTCAGGAACGACTTATTTATTCAGGAATAAGGTGGTAGGAAACATACGCTCCATATTTTACATTAATTACCCGACAATATATCACTGAAAGACATCATATTCTGCCGCTACAATGCATCGTTGTAAACAACCGGCATAAAAGACGTGGGCATTTCTGCGTTAATCATCCTAAGTAACGCAAAAAATGTACTTCTCATTTGACAACAGCACGTCAGCTAGATCGGGGTAAGCTGTCGGTCATTAAATTACTCCCGGTGTGATCCAGGCAGTCGAGATTCCGTATCCCATTCATCCTGGCTAAAGCAAAAACGCCAAAAATATGAAATAAGCTACCAGTGTCAGCGGATCCACCCACATAACCACCGCTGATAATACTTGCATTTCTGAATAATGAATACATACAAGTACAGGAAAGGACAGGAAAATGTCAATTTTACACGCCGCCAGCAGCGAATATTCGATTAAATAGGTTGCGCTGACATAATCTGGAATGACATTACGCACAAGTGAAACGACATCAAGATGGCTAGATTAAACCAGAAATTTTTGCGCCGATTTCACAAGATGTTGATTCAGTTCTGATTTTATCTACGGAAACGGTGATTTCACGCATAATGCGAGATTTTTTGATTGTTTTGTCAATCATTTCCATCGTGCAAAGATGTTCGTGCATTCAGGTAAATATCGTGACCCTTTCCGCTTCTTTGAACGCCGGCTCTGGCGTTGAGCCGATGCAGAGCGCTTTTGCCATAGCCGTAGAGGATATGGTTAAAAAGTACCCGAGAGTGTACCGAAATTACACAAAAACCGATTTGACGATCCGCTACAATGTTTGCAAGGATTATGAATGGATGTTTCCGCCGAATATCTCGGAATGGTATGGGAAAGGCTACTTTGATCGACCTGGATTAACCATTATTCTTACATCACGTAAGTCGTACAGAGTTCGTGGTATTATTTCTTTCTAGTAATTATCATTCCGGCACTTTAAATATATACGTATATACTTTTATCTATTTTTTAGTCGAAACGTTTGCATGAATATACATGGCTGCCGTGAGTAGCTGCCATGGCTGCCATGAGTATATATGTACGAAATATTATGTATCTACTGCAGATGCAGTTTGCATAATCTAGCGTGGCGGATCTTCAATAAAGCAAACTTATTTCTCTTGTTTTGCAGTCTGTAATAATGTGGCTTCGTATGTTGGAGACTTTGCTAGAGGTAAGGCAATCAGAATGACGCCTTTCTGAGACACCATATCAAACCGAAACTATCCGATTGTTTTGATATTTCTTAGAAATGGACATAACTGCCGTAGCATGGTAAGTTTATTCAAGGCGGAAACCGTATACCACTGCTTTCCTGTGTCATGAGTAGCGACTATCAAACACTTTAAAGCGTAATCTGATTTGCTGATTCCAGTGCCACTGGTTTCCCAATTAACCAGCGCTACTCTACCGTGTTATCTTTGACGCCTGGTTCGCCACTGGATTATGCCAAGGCCCTGGTCCGTTTGATGCGTGAATACAACTGGACATACATCAGTCTAATACACGACAATCTGACCGGTGTTCTCGAAGCCGGACGGCCTTTAGCGATCACCAACATGGTCAAGCAGATTTTTGCAAACAATTCCAACATCGTCAACTGCAAGCACTTCACCGCTGACTCGGTACTGGGAAGCAAAGCGAATTTGTCCGATGTGCTAATCGAGGCCAGCCGCCATTCTCGATGTATGATGTACTTCTACAGTAGTAACAGTACAGATACTTCGACAGGCAAATATAGAACATAATGGAAGTAGTTATTTAAGTCAGTCATTTGCCGTGCAGTAAGTAATAACGTCACACTAGTATATTGCAGTGATCATATTGAGCACCTTGGTCGCGCCCATGAGGAAATTCTTGGTATGAACAAAAACCGTATTACAGAAATTTCGTGAAGTACAAGCAAGCATGTACTTCTCTTCTGTTTACAGGATGCCGCTCATGACTTGAATATGACGAATGGCGATTATGTAAAGATGTTTCCATTAATTTTGTTACAAAACCTACAGTTTCGTTGTAGAAATGAGAGGATAATTCGTTCACTATGCATATGCAATTCTAGGTTTTTATCTGCATCTATACATGGCAGGTTCCAGGGGAACCACCACCGTATTGGAAGGCAAACGATGAATTGGATTTGGTACTTTTTAAGGTCATGGCTATCACATCCTTACATGCACATTGTTTTATTGCGTTGCAGACAGTGCTAAAAGCACTCGAACGAGTAATCGTCATAGCTTCTCCTATTTCCGACTGGCCAAAGTGGGAAACGACCGGAGTTCGAGTCAATAAATTTCGCGAACAACACTTTGGAACTACGTTTGAATACGAAAGAATTGTAAACTATATTGCTATATGTTTTCACCGTTTACGCAGGTGACGTGGCTAGTATTCTTGCAGCATAACGACTTTGCTATAACCTGCTACGGAGCTGCCGAACTAGTGTCTCACGTACGTCAGTCTCCATTACGCGGTGCCCAGTACCGAAACGCTGTTCATAGTGTATAGACACGAACGAAAGTTGGTTTTTATTTGTTCCCACAGGTTTTGGACGAGATCCTGACAGAAGACAATCTTTTCGACACTGATGCAGCATATGAAGATGAAAAGTTCAAAACCTGGCGCGTAATTCAAAGAGTATCCCATAGAGTAAACCAGCTGACCTTTGAGAATGTTAGCTTCTTTCCGAAAACCGGATGGCGTGTTCCTGACATTCTTGTACAACAATTCAACACCACCACTAACACTTTCAATGTAAAACTTGACCACCATTAATGCAAAATGTTGCAGTTTCCGATCTGATCGTATCGGTTTTGCAGGATGTGTATTGGTACGATACCCAACGCGATGAGTTTAATCATACGCCAGGAAGAACAGCGGGTCTGATTTGGCCATCGGGAAGTCCACCTCGTGACCGTCCAGTCTGTGGGTTTGACGGAGAAAGGTGCCTACAAAGCACCAACATCGTCATTGCGTCTGCTACTGCAGCTGCAGCGTTAATAGTTCTTGTGATTGCTTTGTTGATTGGCTACATAAGGTAAATATACATGTCACTCTGCGTACAAAATGTTTCTAACACTTTATCTAGTTGTGTAAAAATCTTAACTCACAAATTTCAAAAGGTATCAGAAAGAAAGATCAGAAGAAGACCGGACCTGGTGGATTGTGGATGATCCGAGACAATCAGTCTGCGATGTGTCTCAGAAAAATCTTAACGAATCAATAAAAACCACCCGCTTTGCTCAGCGTGTGGTTTTAAAGGATGGACGCCTAGCTTTTGAGCAGCCGCTTGAATGGAATATCCGATGGAAAATGGTCATAACCGAAAGGTTAATCAAATACTTAAGCGTAGTAAGTCGAAGTAAAGCAAAAGCAGAACTAACTATACCAATAACAAAGCAAGACATTTAATACAGTAAAACCAAAACAAAATACCATTGATATTGCTAAACAGAGAACAGTAAATGTGACAATAGCATTTAGTCATGTCTTTATTTCATGCACATTCTAGGATCGTAATATTGTACAGTTCTGCTACGTACATCTGTAAGCACTGCAGATAACAAATTAGTATAAAATGTTCGAAGCCGTATGTTCCTAATGTAGGTGCATAAATTTAATCACCCAAATGTTAACCCACTGCTGGGCCTGGGATTTGCCATGAAGTTTCCCCGTGCTTACTATGAGTGGTGCCCAAAGGGATGTGTTTACAAATTATTAAAGACCTTCCACATCGACCATATGCTCAAGCTCGGTTTATTAGAAGGCCTTAGCCTTGTAAGCCGCATGTAATCGTCGCATAATTTCTGAATGTCAGAGCGATTTCGACCCACTACGTATCTATGCTCTTATAGGGTTTGACCTTTATCCACAATTCCCCAGTCATCTGCCATGGAAATCTGAAGATCTGCAAATGTGTCATCGATGCTCGATTTACCCTAAAACTGACCGATTACGGCCATGAAAAGTTGTGCAATTCACTCTTGGACAAAGGTCTCAAATATCCCATGAAAACATCGTTTTTCCCACATCATGCATGGATGGCACCGGAAGTCCGTAATGGCCAACTGCCAACACAAGAAAGCGACGTTTACTCTTTTGCTGTCATACTGCATCAAATTCTAATGGAATACGAACCATTCGGAATCGATCTGCCTGAAAAGCTTATCAGTAAACGAACAGGTATGTAGTTATGTGCCAAAACTGACGTTCTAACTTACTTTACTGTTTACACCTTAACAGCTTCGCGAATGTTCTGAGACCGTACCGTATTCATCTGAAGTTCTGAACTACATATGTACTTACAGAAAATTTATCTGAACTCTTTTTTTCCACACTGACCAACCTCATACGTGAAGCATGGAATCCTGAGCCGAAATGCCGTCCAAAATTGCGTAAATTCGATAAGATTATTGGAGAAGCCAACGTAATGGCAGGTTTACGAGGTACCGCGGTGGAACGTGTTATAAGACAATTGGAACGGTATTCAATCAAACTGGAACGTGATGTTACCGAGCGTACATCTCAACTGAAGGCGGAGCAGGAAAAGGCTGATCAACTTCTCAGTGAGATGCTTCCAAAGTAACGATTAATACGAAAAAGATGATTACCCACTGTTTTAGTAAAACATCTATCTTGCTTAAAAGGGAAGTGGTGAAAAAGCTCCGCAATGGACTTTCCGTGGTTCCTGAATACATTGAATCTGTCAGCATCTATTTCAATGATATTTTCGGGTTCGCGGACTTCGTCAACACTGCTGCACCACATGACGTCGTCAGTTTTTTACACATCGCCTATTCAGCATTCGACAATGCTATCACTGCCCTGTCTGTTTACAAGCTCGAGACTATTGGAAGCAGTTACGTGGTACGACAACTAACATTTTACCTCATTGTGGCTGCATTAACCAACAAGCGGTGACCTTTCTGCGTTATTATCCTTCAGGCAACAAGCGGCTTAGTCGATCGAATCGGCAATGCCCACGCGCAGCAGATCTGCTTAACTGCTTTGGCCATTCAAGAGGCATTTAATAACCTTCCAAATCGGAGAGAAATGGCGCTAATCAGTGGCATTCACAGTGGTCCGGTTGCTGTTGGTGTTGTTGGCGTTAAGCGACCCCGTTACTGTGTGTAAGTATCATGGCACGCCATATGTGCAGTAACTAAATCGTACTGTGTGTATGTACGGCTTGGCTTCAGTTCAATAACGTTACCATACAGCCGATATTTGAAGATATGGACAATTCTAGATTTGGAGATACTGTCAATACAGCTTCACGGATGGAAAGCCACAGCATTCCCAACATGACACATGTGAGCCCTGACGCTGTCCATCTGGCGTCCGCTTTTGGTTTACTGTTCAAAAGCAGAGGCAGTGTAGATATCAAGGTACGTGACCTTTGCAAACTTTTGATAATCTGAATTTTCGAATTGCGTCGCAACAAAACAAATCCACCAAACCACAGAAAAACGTACGAGCGCAGATTCAGAAGCACTGCTTAACAGACTATTATAATATTGATTGTATCTTACCGATTCCACAGGGAAAAGGGTTGATGACAACGTACTGGCTGATTGCTGCTGATAGATAAGGACTGGACTATCGCATCGCATCCTCGTGCAGTTTACCGGATTATGATGTAACCATATATAGGTCCATAAGATCATATGCCGTGGACCTAGTTCTGACTAACCTATGCTTGTGCGAGTTACGTTCATAAACCGTGTAAGGAAGGTACCATTACGCCTTGTAGCCTGCTGAAGTCTACCGCAAACCCTAACCCACGGAGTCCAGTCCTGTAACCACCGTGTTTTTTACTCTGTTGTGTTGATTGTAGACACGCAAATGCACTTTTAACGTTAAACATAAAACTAATTCGCATAAATGCAACAGCTCGACAAAACTTGAAAGTGTAGAATAAATACTGCAGTTTTTGTTCCCAATAAGTGTCGCAGTGTTATGTATTTTTCGGTTGTCCAGATGACACTACGTTTGCATGACCTTCGGTAGAATAGAGTTTTTTGCCGTGTACGTGCTTATGGAGTAATCGAGCAGTCCAAAAATGGATGCACCTTTATGATCGGCACGGACAAGTGCTGTGCGCCATTCTCGTAGATCGGTTTATATTGGCTCGACATGATTTTCCGTGCCGTAAACTGTAACTTGTTTTCTGTACTTCGCGCTCCACCGTGCAGTTACTAATACAGATACAGTACAGCTGCGGTTGAAAATGAACGATTTATTGACTAGGTCACTACTGCGTAAACAGTCTATCCACCAGTGATCAGCTGATATGATTCGGTCACTACCGATTGGTAATCGATTAAAAGGGCACCTTGAATATGGTGAGCCGTTGCAGCCATGTTGTTTTGAGGACTACCGTAATTTGTTTTTAGTGACATGTTACTTGTTAGTTTAGTCAGTAATCATAACTGCGCATACCCCCGCGCCGGTCTTACTAACTGCAGCTACACAAGAAAGCGAAATGAAGTAAGCAAAAATTACAAATCACCAAGCCGGACAGCGACGTGCATTAGATACTGGCCTTCATTGGCTGCGTTTTAAGCTTCTAGGAAGTCTGATTACTCTTCGATATAAGAAAACACTACAAATCTACAATATAGTCACACTGCACGTCGCGAAAGTTGGTTGCAGCAAAACCCGTTTCTGTACTACTTGTTCCGTCGAGCGCGTTCCGTTCCACGACTTTTCGTTCCTCTTGTTTCGAAATTCAATTAAGATGCGTAAAAGAATGTGTCTTTGAAAAAAGCCATCCTACATTAATATCACTACTTACTGTAGTTTACTACTGTATGCGTTACTGGAGGTAAGTTAGTTAAGCTAGTAACATAAGCTTTCACATTGCACGGTAGCTATCGTGCAGGATAGATATGCAACAATTTGTATTACTTTTTGTGGCTACGCATTTTGTGTATAGTAATCAACACAGTTAACCTTAACATGGTTCTGTTTTCCCTGACGGGTCACCATACCTTCACCTGGCGGTTAGTACAAATTCCCGTTATCGGTTCGATTTACTATACCACGGAGGTTACCGTCTATATATACATGTGTAAACCTACAGGTGCGGAGGAGCACAGGTGTCCGGATAAGCACAGGTGGTGGAAGAGCACTCCATGCAGCTCAACAAATCGAACAAACTAGCGTACGTTACAACTATACATGTGCACACATGTACAAACAGCGTTTAGAAACAACAGTCGTAAAGCTATCTAGTAAGAAAATTCAATAGTTCGCCGAATGCCTGCAAAGCTGTTCAATACTGGGAAATCTCCATCGAATAAAAAAGGATGGGAAGCGTAGATTAGACTAGTCGACACCGATTAATTTGTTTTCCTGAGACACTTCCGACAGTGCGCAGCACAAAGAAATTAAATTTCCGCTTGTCAGACTCGCTTCTTACATTTTCATATAAAGCAGCTTTGTTTTGCATAATGCAGCTTGTATCCGTGAGTTCTTTTACTAATATCTATCTGTATGTACGTTCTTTACGTTGAACTGCTTTTGAGTTCTGTTCTGGACATTTTCATTGTTTTCGCATTTCTTGCAAGCTACCAAGAGCATTATCGAAATATGAACGAATGCTGTTTCGAACTGATATGAACGGATGATATCTGAACGAAACAATGGCATAATACGCAACCATTATGTTCATAAGTTGTGTCGTGCTGTTTTACTCGATTTCTCTATCCGCAAGTGTTCCAGTAAACATTGTAACCGTCTCAGCATCCAATACTAGTGGTCCCGGTGTTGAACCGATGCAAAGTGCCTTTGCGATTGCCGTGGAGGATATGGTTAAGAAATACCCGAGAGTGTATCACAATTATACGAAAACTGATCTAACCAATAGTTACGATGTCTGTAAGGATTTCGAGTGGATGTTTCCGCCGGCTCTTTCAGAATGGTATGGAAAGGGATATTTTGATAGGCCAGGATTAACCGTTGTGCTAACGTCAGGTAAAGCAATTCCGCAAAATGGTAACTTTTGTTGTAGACAGTATTCAGCGCACAAATCTACACATATTTCGCTACACAGAGAAATGTGTACCGAACGCATCGTCCTATGAATACTGACTAAAATATAAGTTATTGAAGGTTTTACAAATCTTGAGCTAGAAGTGCATGTTCTCCTATACTTTTACAGTTTGTAATAACGTGGCATCGTTTATCGGGGACTTTGTTCGAGGTAACTTTATAAAATCAAACCTGGATGAGTCTTTCAAGCAGTGACATTTTCAAAGCACAGTTTTGTAGAAATGGGTATAATCACCGTTGCATGGTAAGTCGGAACAGCTGTGTAAGTAACTAGCGCGCACAATGATCCTGGACCAATAAAACCGGTCAATATCGACAGTGCAACGGGTTTTCCCATTGATAAACGTTATCCCACGGTCCTCTCGTTAACACCGGGATCTCCACCCCTGTTTGCTCAGGCACTGGTCACTCTAATGAAAACAAACAACTGGACGTTTATCAGCCTGATACATGATAATCTGGCCGGTGCACAAGAAGCAGCACGCGCAGTTTCCACTACAAAATCGACACAGTATATCTTCGAACGTAACAAGGATGTCGTTAACTGCAAATATTTTAACACGGACTCGGTCTTGGCTTCGAAGGAAGACTTTTACGATACGCTGATTCAAGCGAGCCGGCATTCGCGATGTAAGTTTCGCCGGCTTTATTCTAAGATAATGTTATAAAACGCTTTACTCGTTCTAGTGATCCTGATCAGTACGTTGGTGGTGGAAATGCGGATGTTTCTGGTATGATAGTTTTATAAGCGAACGCGAAATCAAAAGTCATCAGTTCTGAGTGTAACGTGTTCCTCTTGTAGGCCGCAGCATATGATTTGAACATGACAAATGGAGATTATGTAAGCTGCGGTAACTGTACACAGGAATCTCTGGTTGTTGTTTTAATCCCACAATCTGCGCATACGATTTAGGTATTCCTTTATATTTATACGTGGCAAGTTCCAGACGAACCTCCATTATTCTGGAAGGAAAACGATGAACTGGATACGGTACGTAAAGTTTGTATACTAGAACATCATAGGCTGTGGTTTAGCTATTTCATACAGAATCGTACTGCATGCTTTCAGAAAGTACTTAAAGCAATGGAAAGTGTCGTCGTATTCACTTCTCCTGTTTCTGACTGGCCAAAATTTGAAGAAACAGGGATCAGAATCGTCAAACTACGGGAGAAACGGTTCGGAACACCATTCAAATACGAAAATATTGTACGAGCTGCAATTGCGCTCAGGGAAGTAGTAAAGCGTTATTAATCTTTTCATCTTTGTTTAGCACAACGATTTCTCCATAACCTGCTACGGAGCAGTGGAGATAATTTCCCAGGTCGAACAAACAGCGTAATCAGCACAGTACTCGTAGTTACACATCTCCAATAAAACAGTCTTTGCATTCAGGTTTTGGATGAGATGTTCATAGAAGACAAGATTTCCGACATATCTAGTGCAGCAGCCTCTGACTTCGAGAACATAACCGCTCAACGGGTAATCAAAAAGGTGTCCAACAGAATCAATCGCCTAACATTCGAGAACGTGACTTTTATGCCCGGTACTGGCTTTCGGGGACCTGATGTTTATGTGCAACAGTTTAACATGACAACCCAGAGTTTTCGGGTATGCTTAGCTGCATGCAAACTACTTATTTGCTGATGAAGAGTATAGTCAGTGATTTCCGTAGGATGTGTACTGGTTCGATGCTGCGCATGGTAAGCTGATCCTGGCATCCACCAGTCATCATGGTTTTGTCTGGCCTTCGGGGTCACCACCTCCCGATCGTCCAGTCTGCGGATTCCAGGGAGAAAAGTGCTTTAAACAATCCCATATTATGATCGCGTCGTTGATTGCTTCTGGGCTGTTGGTGTTGTTGATACTTGGATTAACGATTGGATGCATTTGGTGAGATGCAGTACCGCATCAGTTTATGTTGAACGAGTCCGATAAACCCGATGAATAGCAACACTAGCTACTGAAAACTTCTATTATGTTTTACATTGCTAGTTTTAATGATAAATCAACGAGAAAATCACTGCCTTCCCGCACTTAGGTACCAAAAAAGGAAAGCCGAACAAAATCGTACGTGGTGGATGGTCGAGGGCGCCCAAAAACTGGATGAAAACGGAAATATTTCCCACGGGAACTTAAATAATTCCCAGAAAGTTCCACCTTCTCCACATCAAGTGATCCTTAAAGATGGTCGCATAGCGTTTGAACAGCCGTTGGAATGGAATTTACGTTGGAAAATGGCGATATCGAAAAGGTTGATAAAATACTTAAACCAAGTAAGGCAGAAGAACAATGTCATTGTACAACCGCCATATTTCTTGTATAGACAGCTTGACTTAACAATATTGGTTGGCAGTCGATATTGGTTATTACCAACTGAGTTTTGCTCACGGGAACAAACATCGTAATTTTATTCCCGTATGTAGGTGCGTAAGTTTCATCATCCAAATGTCAACCGTATGATCGGCTTGGGATTCGCCGGTCCATCCAGTTTTCCCTATATTTACTACGATTGGTGCCCGAAAGGATCAGTTGAGAAGCTGATGAAAACAGTCAGTGTTGACCGTGTTCTGAAGCTGTCATTGTTGGAAGGATTTTGTTATGTACGGATGCGCACACCTTTCCACCTCGCGCTTATACATGTACGCTGCGTGAAATATTTACAGGGGTTGACCTTTATACATTCTTCACCAGTCCGGTGTCATGGCAATTTGAAGATATCCAAATGTGTCGTCGATGCTCGTTTCACGTTGAAGATAACCGATTACGGCCATGAGAAGCTCTGTAGTTTATTGATGGGAAAAACAATCAGTTACCCTGCAAAAACATCATTTTTTCCCAGTTATCAGTGGATGGCGCCGGAAGTGCGCGATGGTCAGCGTCCATTGCCGGAAAGTGATGTGTATGCAGCGGCACTGATAATCCAGCAGATTGTGTTTGAATGTGAGCCATTTGGTACTGATCAGCTGGAAAAGCTCGACGGCAAACGAACAGGTATAAATCAGCCGGTCCCTTTATGCATAAAAGCGGAAAGTGCCGAGAATAAGTTTTCAAGAAATCAGTTATACGAAAATAATTCTAAACGCATCATAAAAATGTTTAAAAATGTTCTCTCATGTGTCTTAAAAAATGTTGCGGTTTAGTTTAAACTATCAGTACAAAATAATTTCATGCAAAGTTTCAATTTAACAGGGAACATGCCAGAGCATTTTCTTGCGAAAATAACCCAGCTGATTCGTCAGGCTTTGAATGACGATCCAAAACAGCGTCCCAAACTTCAAGAGTTCGATAAGATTATCAAACAAACCAGCGCCGACGAAGGTCTGCGCGGCACCGTCGTTGAACGTGTCGTGAAACAGCTGGAACGATATGCAGTCAAGCTAGAATCCGACGTGTCGGACCGTACCTGGCAGCTGAAAGCGGAACGGGAAAAGGCTGACCAATTGCTACGAGAAATGTTGCCAGAGTAATAACCGGAACCTTAATCGAAAACTGCGTCATTCAGATATTTAGGAAGGTTACTTGCAGAGAAATTGTCAGAAAGCTGCGAAACGGCATTCCAGTCGTTCCCGAATATGTGGACTGCATCAGCGTGTATTTCAACGACATGGTGGGATTTGTAGATTGGGTCAAAGGTGTCACTCCGCAGGATGTGGTCCATTTCCTTCATAAAGCCTATTCTGCATTTGATAAAGCTATTGCGGTGTATTCCGTGTATAAACTGGAAACGATTGGAAGCAGCTACGTGGTAAGATACAAAACATATTCCGTCCTGTGACCTTTCGAGTGTACTAGCTGTTTTAATAGGCTACGAGCGGCCTGGTGGAGCGCATAGGAGATAAGCATGCACAGCAAATCTGTTCCATGGCCATTGCGATTCACGAAGCCTTTCTCAAGCTACCGAACCGAGGAGAAATGGCGCTGATTAGCGGGATCCATAGCGGCCCGGTGGCGGTCGGGGTCGTGGGGCTAAAAAGACCGCGTTATTGCTTGTAAGACTGACAAATCATACGTCATGGCTTAAAATTGTTAATTCTATAGTTAGGCTAGAAATACATCTTGGTAGACCAATAATAAAGCAGTCATGTGAACAATCATTTATTCGGCAATTTGGAACTAGATTATGCTATTATATTAAATTAAAACAATCCGCAAAAATCATAACCTAAGCATTGGAGATGTTAAGTTGTTTTACTGATAGATTTGGTGATACAATAAATACCGCATCGCGGATGGAAAGTAACAGTATACCCCACATGATTCACGTCAGCCCGGCAACGGTGGAGCTAGCAGTCCCTTTTGGATTTTCGTTCGGCATTAGAGGGACCATGTTCATCAAGGTAAGGTATCTAAGAAGCGATACAATATGCATAGCTTATGTAGTTATGTTAGAAGTTCCAACATCTTTCGCGTGCGCGCGCACCGTTATATGCTAAAATTTACTGTCAGAAAACTAGCGACATACATTCAGTACCGCTGTTTCCCTTCGTATAATTTGCCATTGGGTAATAACTATATGTATATCTGGGTTTTGCAGGGGAAAGGGGACATGACAACTTATTGGTTGGTTATACCAGAAAGCAAAGCCGATACCAGTACTGATTAGCGAACGAATTATTACTTTACTTGTTATCGAATGTAGCGCACAAAGCTATCATTAAACTTCAGTCGTATATGGCCTATACGACTGCAATAAATGCATGACGATTATGCATGCATAATCAAATAATTATCTATAATTGTGCACGTGAAGTTTCGCCTTTTCTGGAATGCGCAATCATCCGTAATGCGTATACTCCCGGTTGTTCAGGTTTTTTACAATAAACAAGCAGGACTTTATTGTATTAAACTAAGTAAAGTGTTATATGTCACATGATCAGAACAATCACAATGGATGCATATCTGTTCATGTTCATTTATTTTTCCGGATTAATCTCTTTGCCAGTACACACAATGTCATGTACATCTATGGTACCTAGGAATGTTTACCATAGATCAATTCCCGTTTGCTAGTTTTATGTTTTTATAATAATGAGCTCATGATGAACGACCCTGCATAATTATGTTGAAGGCGAATCTATTTGTGTGGTGCTTCGATATCGATGTGAACAATATCTTTTCAAAGTATTATGGGCGTGTGCTGACAACTTACAATTAACGGTCGACCCATTGTTTCAGTTCAAACTTCAAACACATAAATGACCAAGAAAAGAAAATGTACTATACTACTATATCCAAAGCTAGAAGTATCTAGTTCATGAAGAGTGTAATGATGAAAGCTTACAGCTAGAAAAAAACCGTGTTTCCAGTTAATTATTCATGCTTTTTTTACATTACGTGCTTATTTTTGCCAAATATAACACGAATTTACAAGACAGTACGGAAAATGAATGAAATTAGTTAACAGAAGTCCTCTGTCGGGGCCGAATCACTGATTATTCATGCTATATACTAGTACTCGTAACTTGCTCCATTTCCGGTACACCCTCGCTGGGACGTATGCCGTATGCGTCTGCACGTGCGAACTCTTGCGTTCGAATCGGCAGGCTACGTGCAAAAATGCTGTTATGATAACAGCATTCTTGCATTTATGATAACAAGTGTTATTGCTCAGGCTCTGATACTTTTTGATGTGGCCGGATCGTTATAGAGGATGAGAAACAGCTGTCATTTGAAGATCCTTATCTGATTATCTAATAGCTGGAAATGTTGCTACCTGCTAAAGCTGAGCTTGAGCCTTGAGCGTGTTACAGCATTGTTCGATGCGCGACGCATAACCGCGACTGCAGTCTATCTCTAATCTCGCCAGTTTTACTCGAAGAGTTACCGTAGCGTCGGTAACGAGGAGTTTCGAGTCTTTTGGAAGGCTTTTTCCTTGGGAGTCCCGAGTCATTCCAGTTTTATCTGAAAAATGTGCAGAATTATAACCAAACGGCGTCTGGAATACTACAAAGATCCTCACTATGATAAAAAGCCCCTTTATAAACCAGGTACGAGTATGCAGTTCTTGCGGGCTGCTGGCGAACTGGAATCTTCGAAACATGCAAAATATCGACTGTTTCCGTTTAGGCGATATCGTCTGGCTGTATCAGGAGCCCCTGGGTAAGGGGACGGGAGTTTGGCTGGTGTATGAGGCAAAAGTACGGTTCGATTGTTTTGCTCGCTCTCCATTAAACGGATCGGTTGAAACCATGCATTTGTTCCAGATAAGGAAGCCACTGACAGCATTGCAGTATCAGTTCGACACATTCCTCCAGCTGGGAGCCAATATGCCCGTCTACGATGTGGAATTACCCTGGACCAGGTAAATTTTGACGGCTTACTTCTTATTGCAGGTTTCTGCAGTATGAGTGTATGGTACATTTTGATTTTCGACTTTTTGTTAATTTCCTTTCGATAGCGATTTCAAGTCTTCTAGATTCTTTATGAATACGCTTTACAAATTACTACACATTTCGATAGATTAGCGTAATGTGCATTCTATGCAAAATTTTCGTTACTCGATGTTTTGCGTAATTTTTCAGCGATCCAGATGTCTCGAGTGACGATGACGACGTGCAGTTCATAGGACCGCCCGTCATGCGTCCCATCTATGAAATTCACCTGTTTAACCCGAAAACGATCCTGGTTGATGAGATGTTCTGTTCTATCGGGGAGAATAACGTCAATGTTCTGTGAGTGGCCAACATCATTGTGGAAACGAATGAACCAGTCGGGATATTTCTTGCAGATACGGTCTTTCGGAAGCCAAAAAGCGAAAAATACCGAAAGAGGGCCTGGTGTTCCTTGGGCGGTCACAGTCGGCGGAAGTGCGGAAATATCTGGAAAGGTAATGTTGTGACGACATTACTGGGAGATTTTCTCATTTCTGAAAATGGGAACTGTATGTAGGACCGGACAGAATGAGCACGCCAACTGTGATACGGATCTGGAAAGCGATGGAAATGCTGAATCGTATGTTTAAACCCAATAACTATACATAAATAATTTCGTATTTTTAATGTGTATGAATATCGACCAATGCTGTTGCAGGGAACCCGACGATAAAGCTTATCGCGCTGGACAGAACAAACCGAGCGATGTGTGGAAAGGTCACGGAAAGAAGCGGAAAAGGTTGGTTTTGTTTTTTGGCAGATTTAGTCAGCATATTTTTACCTTCTGTAAAATTCTAATTATCCCTTATTCTAATTATCCCTTATCCCTTCTGTAAAATTCTAATTATCCCTTATCCCTTATCCCTTATATTGTCCGTTTTTCCCCTCAAAGTATCTTTGTTCTTGTGGTTTTTAGGAGATCTAAGCATTCCTCGGCAGATTCTTCGCCGCCGAAACCAAGAGTGACATTTTCCACAGAAAAATCCGTTATGGATAACGGAGTTATTGTTCGAGTTAAGGAAGAGCCGGAAGATTCACCTCCACCTCGGTACGTTGTGATTTTTGATCGATTTAGTCAGCTCACTGACCAGTATTGTGAGAAAGTCAATGTGTATGGTTTGCAGACGGGAACCTGTACACGATGTTCGCAAGAGGGTTTTTGGTGGCGAATTTCTTCACAGGTATGCCGAAGAATCAATAAAGTACGTAATACTGACATCCGTTTTACAAAGTTTACTTTTGATATTCAGTTAATGCAGCCGCTCTATGTACAAGCGTAACTGCGTGAAAAAACACCGTATATAAGCGTAAAGTGTTTTGAAGCGCGCGAACGAATTTCTTTTTGGAGTTTAGTTAATATAAAGATCTGACTGGGTTCCGTGTTAACATTTATCATTTTTTTGTACTGATGCAGATCTCCTGCATCATACAACAGTGACAGCACGGTGTCACGCTCAACTTGGAAAAAAACTGACACGTAACACTTGATATTCTAGTAGCTTGGATTACATGTAAAGAAAAGTGTTTCATTTTGACCTTTTTACAGGGAAGACACCGATTCGGACTCCAGCGACCATGTGCTGTCGAGTAGCATGTTCAACAATGGGCCGTCGACTTCGAGTACCGCTTCGTCATCGACCGGGAAAATGAAAATACTGGCTCGTAAATCATGTGGTCCACTTGTGAGAAGACTGCCAAGTACGAAATGAAGCGGATTCTGTTAGTGTTTTGCGGTTTGGTGGTTTGCCAGTGGATGGGTTCTAAAGGGTCTTGTTTTTGCTTGTGTTTTACGGTGTGTAGTACAATGTTTTGTGTCCTTTGTTGTCGGATTTCGTTGGGCCTTCGGTTGTTTTTTTTGCACTGAAAATCCCTTTTTGCCACTAAAGGGTCTTGCCGTCTTGGTATCTAATACCGTACGGGTTTTTGATGAGATGTGTGTATTATGGAGTACTGTATATTCATTTTGCGTTATGGTATATTGCAGACGCAGTAATAAACATCAAAATGTGATTATCGAAGAAAGCGAACGCGCTGGGCGGTTATTTAATGAAAATTAATACGGAAATAATCGAAGTCCGAGTATTGTGGCCGTCGCCCGTAGGGCATGACGCAGTACGGCTTTCAGACTTGTGAGCAGAAAATTTCAACCGCGAAAAATAGATTTTCAAACACTCTTCGAGTTTGTTGGTAATTTTGTGAACTGGCAGTTTTCTTGTATTTCTCTTGTAATTAGTGTGTAGTTACTACCTGCCTACATAACAATGTGCAAACTGTTGGATACGAAACGGCTGGACTATTACTTGGATGTGCGTTATGACGGGAAGCCACTCTACAAAGAAGGTGAGCGTTTCTTGCACAGCCATCTTCACAGCGCATTGGTCAAGCTGGAGCTGCGTTTCAGTTTTCAATCGTTCATGCTTATCGCCAGCATCGTGTTAACATTGCCCATCCAGTAATTACTTGATCCCTAAGTTCTAGTCACTGTTATAATGTTATTTGCTGCCTTTCTTCGGTGTGTGAAAAAGCGGAGACAAAAACGGTAAAAGCATAAAATTTAAATCAATAATAATTAAAAAATTTAAATCGGTTATAACTCGAGTACATCATGGAGTGATTTTCAGTTAAATTTTGAGGTTAATTAAAATAATAAATTAAGTCAATGTGGTAAAAAAGCGGAGACAAAAACGATAAAAGCATAAAATTAATTTAAATCAATAATAGTTAAAAAATTTAAATCGGTTATAACTCGATTACACCATGGAGTGATTTTGAGGTAAATTAAAATAATAAGCTAAATTAATGTGATTAAAATGTCGCCTGAACATCAGGCCCTGATGTGATGAAATTATGGACAAGTTTTCTGACCGTCTGGTTGATTTGCAGGTGATATTGTTTGGGTTTACGAGACACCACCGGGCACCGGAGTTTGGTTGATTTACGAAGCTAAAGTCAGAATTGAATCTGTGTTTTAGAAGTACGAATCGCTACGTGTACAATCACTTTATGCATGCAGATTGTCAAGCTGAGACCGCATCCGGAGGAATATAAATCGGGATCGTATCTGCCAGTTTACGAAGTGGACTATTATTGGCAGCAGTAAGCCAGACCTGTAACAATTATTCATATAGTGTTGGACAGAATTTCTGTGTGGACATTTATACTTTTCCAGTACAAATTACATTCCGTCTGTTTTTTACATTTTTTTTCTTATTTTTATTTTATTCATAATTATATTCTGTTTATTATGGTATTAAATACCATAATAAAAAAAGAAAAAGAAGAAATAAATAAAATAAAAAAGATAGTATAAATTTTATGCTATTTTTTTTTATTTTATTTCTGAATTTTTGTCAGGGTGAAGATATATTTCTGAAAGGATAAAATTTTTATGTGTGAAAATTCTGTCAGGAATTTATCTTGAAAGAAAGTGCGTAATACATGTACGAAATAATATGATACTAAATTTGCTAATTCAACAATACAAAGTGCGCCAGCAGTGTGATAACTAAAACGATAATGTACGTAATGATTCCGAGGTTTGATTTTGATTACTGGCTGTGTAAGAAATCTTCGACTTGTGAATAACTGGACATTTTACAGTGCAAGTCAACCGTACTGCCCGTCATTCTACGAAATCCATTTGTATGATCCCAAACAGCTGACAGCGGAGGAAATGCTGTTTATTATTGGCAAGAACAACCAGACTGTTTTGTGAGTGAAATTACGTTATTCAGAAGCAATCAGCGGGCCAGATTATGTTGTTCATTACAGGGCAAACATGCCGGATGCCAAGAGGCGCAAAGTGCCGAAACAGGGTCTCGTGTTTCTTGGACAGTCCCAGCTGGAGAAAATACGTAATGAGATTATCCGGTACGGTACATGAGAATTAATTGAATGTACATTTTAACTGTGTAATTATTTATTAATTACATTCATATTTTATTTAATAATTACATTTATTAATAATTATGTGATTTGCGTTTTTTTAGCATTTTCATACCAGTGAATCATTTTTTATATTTTAACTGTAAACCGTTTGATTCGTTTCCCCATTCGAATACAGAAAATGTTTAGTTTCTATTAGGTTTCGTATATCTATCTTTGCTTTTATTTTTTGGTAAATTTTAAATGTGAAAAAGTTGACCGTTTATTGCTGTAGGTTGTGAAATGCTGAATTTGAAAAGTCTTCAAAATTGGGTACGTTTTCTTTTTAAAAAAACGTTTCAATTTTTTTTTCATGGACGATTTCAGTTTTTTTCAAATTTGTTTCATGAACAACTGGTTTCTTAAGTGTATCGAAGTTTAGACGTGAACTTTTTCGACCTTTTCAGGTTCGGGGTCATGACGTATGAAAATCATGCAGAATTTTGTGACTCATCCGATTCCGACGATTCTGATACTGAAACAATGTAAGTTTATTCAGCAATATTGCACTGATTTTTCTGTGAGTTTTTGTGTTCAAAACACCATGTTCTGTAGCCAGAAGCGACGAGGAAACCGTGGAAGAAAACCATTCAAAAAAGCCCAGTGACGGCTATAGGAGCTTCCGGTCTGCGTGTTTTTCGTGTTTTTGTCGATGTGGATTTTGTCAGCTGCTTTGTGATACTAATAGTTATGTACAGCTCTGCCATATCGATATTGTGATTTCAGATTTTTTTAATGTGTTTGCGCACGCTGCATCGTAATAAATGATTTATGATAACGCTAACAAATTTATACGGTCCTGGTGTTACAAACGCGCACTGCAACTCGTTCATCCACCGGAGAATAAAAATACGCCAATTATTAAAAGTTATTCAACTACGATATCTGCGAATACACAGTGTGAACTTTCCTGGTCCGGAAGTATATGAAATCTTGAAAATAATTGTTCATCTGTCCAGCAGCGTGTTTCTAGAGCGCTACAGTCAGTAAAAGTCAGGCAAACTGCTATGTTCCCTGTTCAGAACGTATTTTAACATATTAGATTAACATGGAACACGGGCACGCTCACTTACGCCCGATTTGTAACAGCTTTTTGCAGTGCTGCAAGTTTGCAATTAGTGTGGGATTTTACGGTAAAGGTGAGATTTTGCGGAAATTGATTCTTTATTTCCTTAGAATGTGAAGAAAGCGAGAATTCTTTTGGTTATAGTTTTCTGTGTCATTGTGTGTGATATTTGTTAAGAACAATTCATTGAAAGCTGAAGCGCATCACCATCCGAAATGCTGAACTTTTAATCACGCAACGTTCTTCGCATTTTACAAATCAATCCAAAACGCGCAGGTTACACATAAAATTTTATAAACTCTGCAGATCAATAAAATCTTTACATGATCACAATATACACCATAAAACTTGAGAAAGCCTGCACATAACAGTTACAGGAACATCAAAACATAGAAAAACGGCACGCTATAAAAAGACTAGACATGCTTCTGGATGGCCTGTTCCAGCAAACCGGCGTTGGATCCTTGGA
>JAQGAU010000067.1:0-46031 GCA_034698045.1 Paramacrobiotus richtersi
TGTCATGCATGTCGATGCATGGCACCTGCTGGACCGAAATGGCCAGAGGAATAAACTTGTCTTGTCTTGTCTTGTCTGTCTTGTTTTCAGTCTTGTCTGTCTTGTTTTCAAGAGCGTTTCATCTCTTCAACACTCACGTCAAGTTAATCGAGGCACAGATCGAAAGTCACCTTAAAAATCCGAAGCTAGTGCCCCATGTTAACATTTTAAGTGCCTTATGCTATGAACTGAACACAACAGTCGCCGAGCTGTAGGACCGTTTGAAATTCAAGTTACCGTTTCTTAACGATTATGAAAGAAAGTCTTTGTAGTTCGTGCGGTAAAAACGTTTTGGACAGTTACCGGTACCTTGACGGCAACATACAGGGAAATTAAAACTTTTATTAATAATTCCGTGCAACAGCAGTTCTTTCACTTGGCCGTTTATTTGTCCATGTGAAATTTATCACTGCTCTTGTATGTAAGACATTTAGAGGCTATTGTTGACCAAATTTCGAATAGATTTATCAATGTGCTATGCGGAAAAATCGAAAGCATATTGGCAGTGACACCGTCCGTGAATCGCTGAGGTCAACTATGGCGAATGGGTTTATTCATGCGACTTTTACGCTGGCGGAGTCGATTGTCTGAAGGAGCTGTCCTTCGAATGTTATTGTAGAATGTAAATACTCACAGCTTTAAGAGAATAAAGAATGCTCTTTCGAACCGCATCACACTTTGCTGATATTAGCGATATATGAATGGCCTGAGATGTTCTATGAGTACTTACTTCGAAACGGGGGAATTTCGTTCCAGGGCACGATCTTATTAATCGGTCAATTTTGATTAAACTTGTTTCTGTGCTGCATTGAATTTCTGGATAAGCTTGCTATGGCAAAAACATGGCATAATATATGGTAATTAGTATACAAAAGTGACTTTAAATGATGACATTCGCAGACGGCAGCCTTCAGCAGAAAATCAACAACTGAGCGCCACCCGTTAGTTACCGATATTAGACAAGTGCTGAATGGGCACGTGTTGTTGATCGTTTACCTAACATCCGATGTCGTAGCAGTTCAAAGTCACCTGTCTCCGATCGGGAGTGAGTTTCTTTGAACAGGTCATTTCGCTATGATTTCACGAGAGATCGCCTGATCGGTGTACCGAACTTTACGAACATCGTCTGTGCTATCCCAACCGTACCAATAAGAGGAATCAGTTGACGCACGGCGGGCTGCTGAACGAGCTAAACACTCGCCTTTCGAGCCGAACAATAATTCTGATTTCTTGGTGTGGCTTATTTCCACAATCTCGCTGCCCAGTGTCCACACAAACTGCAGCGCGCTACGCATACTGAGTACGTACAGTCTCTAGAATGAATATTTCCGATAACAATCACACAGACGACGAGAGCATCTTGGACGAATCCTGCAACCACTTTAGTAACTGGAAAGAACCGATGGCCTGGGTCGACTTATGCATTATGTGCTGCATTGCTGACAGTCAATTCCTTATCTCGCACGCACTTCCACGCGAGTAAGATAAGCAATTGACTGTTAGCATTATAAGCACAAACTTATTCGGTCTAATCAGCCTTCTTCAGTCCAATCAAACTATTAATCCATCCTTTAAAATCTATATCGGCAACTTACTTTTAGAAACCTGTCTTTCGCCTTATCTGACAACCCGCTTGACCTTTTGTACGAACTGTCTTGCGACCGTTGGGTAATGAGCTGGGCCGTTTGCGACTTGTTCTTATACTGCAAGTACGCACTCACAGCTTGGGCCATGCACGCCCACGTCCTAATTTCGCTGATTGTGGGCTGTCGTTTTTCCCTACAGTTATCGGCTAAAACACTCGCTGACAACGGCACTGGTGTTGTGTTGCGGAGCTATTGTTTACGTGCACGTTTGGATTCTGCCCGGAATTGTCATGGATTTACTGTTTTACCGGGATTCAGCAGAGGAGTTAAAGTGCGAACTGAACACTGGCGCCCAGAAGCCCTGGGCAATGGCAGTACAAAGTCTCCTGTTTTTGGCACCGATCGCTTTTGTGGCGATTTCGTACATATTTATAGTTGTCAGGCTTCGGTCCCAGTCGAAAGTGAGACATACTGGGAGAGCAGAAGACATGAAACGGAATCCTTCAGACATACAAGAACAGGTGAGACCGTCCGATCTGTCAATCCGAAGTCCGTATGAGATAATGTTTTTTGATGCACAGTTCAATCACCATGCTTTTAATTACTGTTTGAGATTTCATTAAATTTTTACAGCTCGCTAACGAGGCTGGGCAAGTAAACGATCCGAACAGCCGTCACCGAGAAAAGAGTACTCATCAAAACAGGCGAACATTTTTCATCTTAACGTCCTTAACATGCCGTCTTATAATCACACGGACACCTCATGAGGTAAACCAAATGATGGCCATAATGGGCTTCTCGCACCCGCCGACCTGAACGAAAGCTTGACTTGTTTGTGGACGGCGGAGGCTATTCTGGATCCCCTGTTATCAACTTATTTAATCACTGATCTCAAGCGTATATGCAGCAGTTTTTTAAAGAACTAACAAGACAAATTCAGGAGTTTCTACATCAGAAATGTTTGTGGATGCAGGACGATGCGTGTCAACGTTTGCAGATTCGCTTTTTACTACTGTCATGACTTTTTACGGTACCTTGGTCATTTCACAATTGTAGTACATGAGCTATTTCTTGCTAACTATCATTACAATTGTTACAATGCTTTGTTCTTGCAGTTGCCGAGTCAGCACCATACGTGTATGTTACTCATTCTTCCGCATTATAATCGCATGCAAAACTTGTACTTGTCAATTTACAGACTGTAGTTTTGCAGTTATTGCGTGGATCGTCGTCTTCGGAAGTAGTCCATGCGTTACCATAATGCAGCCGGCTGTGCAGGTCTTCTCATAACTGCATATAGTGCAGGTCATGACATGGTGTGTTATTACTGAAGCGTTATTACTGCAAAGATGTATTTAATGTAAGTTTCCGTAAAACGCACCAAACATCATATGTATACAAAAAACATGCGTTAGTGTTAGCCAGTGTCTCAATCGACGAAACCTACAGTGTGTTAGTAAGCTCTACAGAAGTATACAGTGGTGAACGGCAGCGTACCCACCTGTAGTCAGGTTTGATTGTACGTTGTTTCATTGCCCACACTGCAGCGATTCCTATGTTCATGACTTTATCACATTGAAGCGTGTTCTCGATCATACTCGATGTGCCATAACGATGAGTGCTTATTAAGCATTGATTTAACTGCGCTTAAAGGAACAATCGTCGTCTGGCCACGGGCACATTTGGATAATTCTGCACGCCTTATGAAATTACTGCAAAAGTGTCTTCAAGCGAGATGTTTATATTCGTACAAGTTCCTTTATCGAGGTGCTTTTTACTCGCATGTTGCGGTGTTTAAAATTATTGCAACACTGACTGAAGTCCGAAGCTGTTATGGTACACAGCTTCCGATACACGACTGGAGCAACTATTGCGGACTTGTGATACGGTCACTGATACCTAATCGGATAAGGTGATGAAAAACTTGAACGTTTGCGCGTACGAACGGTTTCATATGTGGATTTCTTGTTCATAACGCAAATATGCTAAACGGTCTACAGTCTACTTCGATGCTACATATCTATTTATATTGTTCCTAATGCGTTCATTCGCTTTTGAGAGGTTTTTATTGATCTATTTTTAGGTTTACACATCCGGTGATTTATTAAGATAAACAGAATTCTTGGACAATTAAAGATAGAACGGCCTTTACTTGTCAACAACTGTTTCCAGGGAGGCTGATAAATTAATCCAAATAGGTTACTGAAATCGAACAGTACGTAAACTACCAACAAGGATCTCCGTACACACTACAGAGGAGTAGTAGCGCGTTCATGCAATGAAGTATTTGCGGTACAGCAAAGTTAACAAAGGAAAATGCTAATTAGGCTTCAATAAGGAAAAGTTTTTCCGACAGACATCTCCACTCGTCCGCACTGGACCTTAACGGACCGTAAAGCGTTGATAGCAGCCATTCGTTTGCCGGCTTCCTGGGTCTCTTTTGAATCAGGCCCGGACAGCTTAATGCAAATCTGTCGAGCTTCTTCTAGCCATTCCATAGTAGTGGGGACTACGTCGTTAAAAAACTTTTCATAATCACTCCGGTGGAGATCACGAAGCCAGGCTAGTGGTATTTCACATCCATCCAACAGAAACTGCGCACGGCCAAAATGATATCGCGGATAGATGGCGCTAAGCAAAGCACAACAGAATTATGCCCGAAATGTCTGTACCTCGCCAACGCGTAGCGGAAAATGCGCAATGGTTCCACCCCATGACGCTTGCTGCTTTTACTGACAGCATCGAGCATACCGTTTTTGCCATAAACTATGAGGGCTAATGTAGCTCGACGGTAACCAATAAAATAATACTATTAATTTGAGATTTTTTGATTCTTACCGGACACAAGCAACCATCCCACAGTACTTCTTCCACGCCTGGGCGTACTGACCGATCTCGAGAAAGGTATCCTCGCAATTGGCATTGCAGGCGTAATAGAAGTGGGCATCGGCATGTAGGATACTCAGTTCGTCCAGCTGTTCTGGGACTCTCGTCAGCTGTAGATCGTTCATTCCTAAACGCTCATCCGGCATTCCGTAAGCCGTATACAGCTTCACCTTTAATCCCTTGAACTTCAGCAGACGATCGCCGTTTAAGGCACCACACTGCAGACACGGTTCCAGGGCGCGGTCATCGCTGGGAATACGATCCGTACATCCCGTCGTCGAGCATTTGAGAGGATTTATCTCGGCATCCTGTTGGGAAAATTGCGGGATTTAACACGCTGCAGAAATATGAAGTAGTTCTTAAGCATACGTATGTATTGGTGCACTTGCGACAACTGCACTGTCGGAGATACACGTTGGGAAACATTTTTCGTCGGGCTTCCAGTGTGGAAAAGTAGACCACACGTGCCAGCAATTCGTTTTCACGCAGCTGCAATGAAACAACGACCATTTCACTGATTTCTTGTAGTTAGACTGCATTTAATGTACATGTATAAAACTTTTAGAAACATGGTAGTTTTAAATTTTCAGGCCTTTTTTAGTTAAATTGTAATAAAATGTCAATTGCAAGTTGTGAACTAGGCACAGGCTTCAGAAAATAACTTATCAGATGATATATACAGACGCAGGTCAGAAATTTCTTTGTCTACCACTCACATCTTTCAATCCAGTATAATTGGCCATATCTTCGGTGGCGATGACTTGCAGAGTCCGTCCTTGCATGGTCATGGTTACATTGGTATCCCAACAGACCGGAGTCATAGCCCGAAACGGATACTGTGGAAAAAGTGCCAGTGCATACGTGATTCTGTTCAGGGTATCTGCTAGTGGAAGAGCATTATAATGGACTGTCTGCATCAGGAGATTTGACTTCGGTAGCTTTTGGATAGTCTTGGCAGCTAACGGCCAAACTGTCTTGGGAACAGGTGGGAGCGCTGGACCTAGGCTGTTGGACAACCACAGTGATCTTTAAATGTGCCAAAGTCATACGTTAACAAGAATTTCCTGTAACATTGGACAATAAAACTAGGAAAATAATATTCTAATAATTACGGAGAAGAGCCGTGACGAGAATTTCCCATTGGGTACAGAGTACGAAGTTATTCAAAGATATGCATTAAAGCAAATAACCTTATAACAGAACGTAATAAATGTGCAAATATGGATAACTTATTAGAAGATCTGAACACTACAATGGAATAGATGCATAAAGGGGTGCAGTAAGTAAAGAGTTTTGGTAGAAATAAAAATGTCCATGCAAATCGAAATCTTCATATAGAATAGACTTAAACCCCTCGCTTACTTCCTATATTGTTTTATTTTTGGACTTTTTATTGTATCTACATTGTTCCCGGGTTATTGACAAATACATTTCCAATTCCTCGCTGTTGCTGCATGGACTTACTACTTGTATTTCACATTGTGCGGAAGCGATTGTAAGATATCCACGGCACTCATTTTTTCCGAGAAACCCGGTACGCTCTCCTTTTGTCCACTCTGAGAAGAAACGTTCTTGTAGAGAACATCCAGCAAATCTTCACTCAATTTATGACGCAATAAAAGCTGAAACTTACTTCGATCTTGCTCAGAATTTTAGACCAGAGTATCTCCTTCGTGAAACATCCGGAATAGCAGCAACCCGGTGCCTTGCAGTTCATGTTGAACGTATGCAGGAAATGCGTCTTCTGAATAACGCCATGGGTGGCCTTCAGGGCTTCACATTCGTGTTTGTGCTCCTTTTTCCAACTGATAAGCTGCAAAACAAACTTGTATATGGATGGGCGAAATACGAATGCACTGCATATACAATCACCATACAGAAGCAAGAATATCATGCAGTAAACCGAACTAAACTAAAGACTTAGTATTCTGATGAACTCTAACCTGGCACTTTTTGTCACAGTAACGATGGAGTTTGCAGTTGGAACACGTTTGCAGAGAATCTGGTTCTTTGAAACAGTAGGCACACCGTGTGGCGTAGTGCTGATACGCAAAGGACCACACCCATGGTTCGCAAGAGAGAATGACATCGCCAGCCGCAAAGGAGCGCGTAGAAGCTAGCGGGCTTCCGTGATGGCTTGCATCGCAAAATTCAGCCATTCGGTAATAGATCAAGTATACGCCTTGGATCGGTACTCTTCCTTGGACAAAACAGTTGAAACCACCGGTAGGACCGTAGGCTTAAAAGTATGTCAGACTTACAAGGTTTTTTGTTTTAACATAAATTCACGCAGTCAAAAATATGAGTACATTACAATCTCGTCAGTTGCGACGGTACGGCGCTGAATACTACACAGTTGCTGCATGTCAGTCTCCTCCAGCGCATCCGCATACTATAATACGCATAAGGGCGATTGTTTGGTTCCGCGATGTTTTCGTCCATTTGCGAGCTGGCCGATGCAACCAGATTGTTGCTTTTCATCAGAACATCCTGACTTTTCTGTTAACGGGTTAGCAACACTAAATTAGTATACCCGGATATAACCGGCTTTGAGGGTATCCATGATTATCTATAGTTTAACCATGTCGAAATTTGGTAAAGTGTATGTACTAGCTTTTTTTACACCCGCTTTCAAGATGTCCATGATTATCCGTAGTTCTAATAACTAATAAGTATTGTCGAAATTTGGTGAAGTGTTGTTGTCATGCATTTGTTCGTCGCTGGCCGAGCAACAATGTCGACACAGTACAAGTGGCAAGTTATATCACTATCAGATTGCCGACTGCGTGATTGATCAGTTACAGTAACACGGAAATTGTCAGAATTCGTACTCATGAAGTGTGTTGTTTTCGCTAGCACGTGACAAAAATTATAAAATTATGTACCATTTCGTTTGCCTAATTGCAGAGTAAATGGTAGAACTGTTATTTGTTCACAACATTTGGTGAAGGCTATGCACACACCCTTTCACACCCATTGGCTATGCACACACTTTTATTGCAGCTTTTTTTTTACAGAATTTTACATGTAATATTACTCCCTTTACAATAGTTGTTCAGCAACAGAGGTCACTAACGTACTGCAGAATTACGACCTTGACTACAACAAAACTCGCAAAAACTAAGTAATTCACTGAGAAAAAACCTGACCGTATTTCAAAAATCGCCCGCGTATTCCTCAATCAAGATTGTATAATTTACTCAAGAGAAATGCCGATCGAAGTCGGAAGCTGCTTCGATACATGGGCCGATGCTATGAACGAGTTCGACGGGTACAAGCAAAGAACATTCCAGGTAGATAACTGCAGCTGTTGACAGTCACGTTATTTGAATTCACGGAGAACTGCGCGTAGGTCTTCAGCATTGTAAACAGCAAGAAGTTGCCTTCTTCACATGACCGAAGCCAGGACCTTATATACAAATCAGCGGAATTTGCATGCGTCCATCGGTCCGGGTACCAAGCTAACAAAAGCGGCGAGCGCGTATTCACACGAACAAGAAGGAGCGATTGTGATGCCAAGCTCCAAAGAATACGATGCCAATGCAAATGAACTACGGCAACTCTGTCCCGCCAGCTTTTTGGACTACCTAGAGGAAAACTGGTTCTCTTGTCCTGAGCTATGGTCCATGGCGTTTCAAACCGGAGCGAGAACGTACGGTAACACCACCAATAACACACTGGAAGGATTCTTCCATTCAGCCAAGGTCAGCGTTAAATCATCGCGTAGAAAAGCCCCGAATCTTTTCGAGACAATTCGGATAGTCACTGACTTTGTCGGCGAAAAAGTTGCGGCATCAAAGTTCACGGAATTTGAATTTGCGGTAGAACTATTGTATAAAAAAAATTCCAGCTCGAATTCGGTATAAGAAAGAACACCTCCGTGGATGTATAGCGAGAGCGATGGAAAAAATAGAACTGGCTCAGTGCCCGAAAGAAAACTCTCAGATTCGGCAACCCCCGAAAATCTTCAGTTATTAGAGAATATATACATGTAAAATTATGTAAAAAAAAGCTGCAATAAAAGTGTGTGCGTAGCCAAAGGGTGTGTACCAAAGGTCGTGTGCATAGTCAAAGGGTGTGAGGCAAAAGGGTGTGTGCATAGCTAAAGGGTGTGAAAGGGTGTGTGCATAGCCAATGGGTGTGAAAGGGTGTGTGCATAGCCTTCACCACAACATTTTCCAGGAAATGTTTGCCCATACAGACTGTATTGAACATACAGTAGTGAGAACTAACATTGGAACATTTCTGTAGGCACTAGTAGGAACATCCACCATTTGGACTACAAAGCAAAGGACTCGCGGTGTAACACATTTTGAATATCAAAGGAAAACACCACCCTCGCGCAAAAACTAACTTATTCGAAGGGCTCAGTCAAACATAAAGCGCCGATAGCTCATGCCGCGTAGTTGCTGGTTATCTGCGTCTCCCTTGAATCGGGCCGACACGGTGCATGATGCAAATCTGCCAAACTTCTTCCAGCCATTCCAGACTGGATTATTGTAGAACAGGCGCGCCAGGAGCCTGAACTGATTAGCCAAAATGACAATACTACGGCACCCCACGTAACCTGTATTACGTGATATCTAAGCAGCAGAGCTCTCGCTCTGACGTCTAACCTTTTCTCACGAGTGCATTAGTGAAAGCACTCTTGTGAATTTGCAACTGGTCTTGCTACGCATGCTGATGCTGCTTTGCGTAGACATTACGAAGCCAGTTCAGCTACATCAAGTATCATCGTTTCCATTGATGTGTCCCACCGTTCCTACCATCCAATGCAGTCTGGTTGTTCTACTTTCCTTGGCTCCCAAGAGACGTATAGTCGGAAATAATAAAATGTACTCATAATAAAATAAAATTTAGCGCCGTCACTAATCCAATTCGGCATGCATTAAAGTACACGGTATTCGGCAAACTATCTTATCCAACATAAAGTGCAGTCTGGGAATGAGCCTGGGCCTTTGTCAGCATCACCTGATCGGCATCCGATATCACAGTAAGAACCCTCAAGCGGATCCGCCGCCATCCGACACTCACTGCAAAAGCGCACCATATTTCCATGACTTTCTATGACTAATATACAACTTGCGCTGAACCTAAAGTGCAGTTATGTTTCTAAGTAAGCACACTGTGAAGGTCTGGGCATACATTTACTCCATCCGTTGTTTTATCTTTGTCTCTCTAAAGCATTCTACGTAATAGCTCCGTTTAGAAGGCTTGAAAATCGCAAGAAATCGTGGAGTCCATACCTGAGAAGCTGGATAGTGGAAACTCCCGCAGTAGCCCCAGGAAATGGATGCACATACTGTAGACCGCGTCCTTTAATTACAGTAACAATAACGTTTCCCTTTGGTCTGAGATTTATACTATTAAAGGGGCAACCTGGTCGTGGGAAGTCACTGCATTTCGTGTTTATTAAAAGCTAGTCTTTCTCAAGAGTTTGCATGTCTACTGTACATATAACTCCTGCAAAGCTAAGCTGTGCATCAGTTGGTACCGGATTATGCTGCTAAATGTGCGTGATTGCTGCTGAAACATCGTTCCGAATGATTACGGCAGCCTGCTCACACACCATCCCAGGAGTTAATCCGCCAAAGCTTTAATATGGTACCAGACCGCTGACACACGGCGGTGCTCGGAACTTGCAAAGCATCTGATATCTGAGACGTTATTTACCCGTGTAGCTGGTTAGTTGATTGCCGATTCGGTATTGTCTTTTCCGTTCCTAGCCATGCTGTTTAATGGCTCTGCGCCATACAACGTCAGCCATGCCGCGGACGTTGTCTACAGTCAGAAGGTTTTCTTCTGTGTGCTTTTGGCCATCGAGAGTTTTTGTGGCAGTGCAGCCAATTTTATTGTAAGCGCATCGGTATAATAATCCGACTCACTGCATTACTGGTGAATCTCTGATGTCTTTTTCGTAACACCTGGCCATTCTGATGGTCAGAAAACCGATGCTTCTCTTTACAAGTTAATTGCCCGCTCTGTTGGGCATTTGTTCAACGTGGTCGTAATTTATAGAATTCTCAGCTGTTTAATTAGGGATTCTTTTCATTACAGATCATCTTGGTTATCAGCTGTAATTCTTTCCTTCGCACCGTGGAAAACGCCTTTGTCGTCAATTTAGCACTTGCCGACTTCCTCATATCTTTTGTCACTCAACCTTCATCGCTAGCAGGTAGAAATAAATTATGCATTAAATCTGCACGTTATTATAATGTTTCTCCGTCTGTTTGTCACTGACGCTCTGTTAAAATATTCTCAGGTGTGCTTGTTGGGAAACAATGGTTCGTGGATCATCCTGTCCTGTGCGCCAGTGAGTAGTCAATTTCCACCGTTACGCTCGAGGTGTATGCTTTGTTTGCTATCGTATATGTATGTACCTTGACCGCCGTGTACCAGACGTTTTGACCGAGCCACACGTACAAATGGACAATTATCACTTTTTTGTAGTCGTTGCTCAGGTATGCGTGTGTAGCTGCATGGCAACGAACTCCAACACCCTCCTAATTGCCGTTAACCGGTCAGTAAGCGTGAATAAAACGCCATATCGAGTTGAGCTCACACTTTAACGTTTTGCAGGTATATCCTAATCTGCAAACCTCACCTTTACAGCCGCATCTACACCCGCTTTAACGTGTTTCTGATGTGTGTGGGTGCCTGGGTCGGCATGTTTCTGATTAGCCTACCCAACTACATCGGATGGGGCAAGTTAGGCTTCTCCGACGCTCTCTTCATGTGCAGCTTCGACTCCAGCTACTACTCGTACTCCGTGTTTCTCATGGGCGCCAGTGTTTTTCTCCCGGCCAGCGTTACATTTCCCGCCTACTACGGAATCTACCGAAAAGTTCGCGAAAGCCGGCAACGCGTGCTAATGGGACAGGTGATTCCCACGCAGCAGCGCCGCTCAGTGTCCAGGAAGAATATCGTCACTGCCAAATCGCTCTTTAAGGCGTACATTGTGTATCTGCTGCTGATACTGCCATTTGGGATTATCATAGTGCTCGGGATGGGCGAAAGAATGCCGCATATTTGGTACATGCTGACGCTCCTGTTGTACCATGGGGTGGGTACAGTCAACTGCTTTGCGTATGCCGGCAGGCTGGGCAAGTTTTGGGAAGGATTCCGACTGATGTTCCGGCTGCCTACGAAGGACAATTTAGTTTCGCCCAGTCAAGTATCTAGTGTTTCGCAATTTTCGCAAAGTAAAGGCTACAGAAACACGTAATTGGTCACATACTGCATGTGCACTCGAGAACTAAACCTGTGTCTCGAAGGCTTGTTTTAGCCAGCTGAGTTCGCGCTCGACTTGCTGTCTACTTAGAAGTAGGCCGTACATACCAGAACATCCCAGAGATAAATTACTGAGACGATCGCATTTTACACAGCAGTTACAATACGTATCTCTCTCCCATTGCTGAACGAAATGCGTACAGGCTTACAAGCAAAAGCCGCACCGGAAAACAAAATCCGCGCGTGAGACACACTAATGAAGATCGAAGAGGATCCAGAGATTGAAAAAACGAGTGAAATGGCATCCTCTCATAGATTTGTCACATTTCCGTACAACAACACCCTGCTGCTTAGTTAGTAAGCGGATGTAAGGAAAAAGTGCCACAACCATGTGTAATTAAGCATTTGCTGCAGTTATGGGAATAATCGTCATCTGATGACACTGACACTTAAGTTTGCGGATTATAAGGTCATTGCAGAACTGCCGTAAAGCAAGGTGCTTGTACAAGTTCATTTACCGCGATGATTTTTACTTGCATTTTTCGGGTGTATCTGTAGTACTGGTAATATTGCAAGGGTGCCAGAAAATGTTTTGATACACCGCTTCCGGCACACGGCGAAAGCAGTATGAGAGACTTCCCATACATAGTGGATACAGCGACTCAGTGATGTTTAACTAGATAACTACACTGCAAAAAATTTTCAGCGGAAATCTGATTCAGAGTACGTGTATTCCAGAACACGAATTCTTTCCAAATCCAGGCAGAAACCAGTGGCTCGTGAGCCACTGCCTTAATCTTATTACAATGAGCGGTTAATCCAGGTTTGCCTTCTTCAGAAATCTCGAGCATTAGCCGACCTATACATCGGGAGCTTAATTAATCGCAGCCGTGGAAACCACGCACGGCACGATTGACTAAGTAGGATTCAATGAACCGTTTAAATGGAAACATCTTACCGTGCGCAGTTGCAGTGCTTCAAAGCATAGTGTCTACAGTGGCCACAAATCCTTCCTGCGCAGCCTATGTATGCAGAAGGCAGCTGTCAGAATTCTCTAAAAAACAGTTGAGTAGAAAAGGTCACTTTATTACGATAAAGTGCTTTCTTTACTTATCTACTTTCCAAGGCATTCGCTTTCAACATAATTGCTGAGATTTTGTGGACAGTTCGTGTTCCGTGGTTTCCTTCTGTCGAGTTCAGTTTTCCTAGTTGTTTTTATCGGTGCAGAAGCAACGCTGGGCACTGGAGTAAGCTATGGTCCTTATCGTCCACCTGGTAACACATGTTGCGCATACCGGTATTGTGTTCCCTTGTGACACGTTTGTCCACCATTCAGTTTAGATGGCAAAATTTTCAACGTAATTACAATACATGATGACCTGAATGCAGCGACACTTGATCCTCTACTCTGCATACATTTCGTTTTTCCATACAAACACAAAGTGCTCTAATATCGAACGCTAGCTTCAAAGCTGGCGCAGCTTACCCTTACCATGACGGGTAACATTTGGAGGCACATGCAGCGACAGCAGTAAAACTGCAAAGGAAGCAAAATTCTTACGTAAACCATGCGGATGCAAACTTTTTCCCCTTAACATTTCCGGCACTGAGTCCTGTCCGCAGTGTATAAACAGCACGTACGTACCAACGGCAGGCGTGAGCTATATACGAGGGGATATTTTCGAAAAGGTGACACTGGCAAGATCACTTTTGTGGCATAAGTTGTTCTTTCCTACTTAGCTCGGTTTAGGTACTTATTAACTCAGTTCGTGCACAGTATACTTCAATGTCACTTTCGGCTGGTCCCGAACAGCATGCCACAGGAGCTACTCAATCGGCAGTCCGCCCCGTCAAGTTTATCGCCAAGCTGTATCGCACCTGGTTTGTCATTCCATGGTTGATGGGATTTTCTCCTTTTCCCGACCAAATATTTCCCTGTACCCCTTCGCTTACGGTGGTCGCTAACGGTTACGGAAGTTTGCAGGCTGGAACTGTATTTATCGTCCAGTTGTACTTTGTCTACGACTGTTGGTTGAGCTATGACCTGTCAAGTTTTATCAGTATTGTGTGCTATCTGGTCGAGGTCGTTTACGCTGTTAGTATTTTGCACGCGATGTGGACCGGTTGGAAATCGGCGAAAACTTTCTTGCGCATAATGCATGAAATCGACGCAGAGTTTGGTGACATGTTTACGAAAGACAACCATGGGAAGGTTTTGAAGATTCTGCTATTCTGGTTTACATTGCAGCTCGCTACAACGGCTTGCAGCATTATTATCTACGATATTCCAACATACTTCAATGAAGGAATAGTTGGTTGCAAAACTACTGTTTGTGGCGCACTAATCGCATTCTATTATTTCTTTTGGAGATTGCACGTGCTGTGGAAGAGGATCATGGAAAGCCTAGTGATGTTCACGGCAGTGTTTTTATCACTGCTGGTTAAACATTTAATGTCCGACGATTGTAAAGTTTCTCTTCGTTCATACCGATTCTACAGACTTTGTCACGTCATTGCCGTGGGAAATCGATTGTTTTCGCACTTTAGTCTCGTTTTCGCCACGCATCGTATGCTGTACATTGCAATACCGGCGTTTAATATTGGTCGGACGTTTGCCCGGGTTCAGCAAGTTAACTGGCACTATCTTATTCAACTGGGAAACAGTGTAATAACGCTTGTTGCGATGGGATTTGCTTACGTCAAGCTCCGGGAATCAGTAAGTATGGATTACATGCCATCGTGATTATTCTCCCAGCGTCTACCGATATTGATTAATATTTATTTGGTAGGCACGGTCATTCGATTACTTTACATACATATTGCAGATGACACACACTTCTTCCGTATTACAAACATCAGCACTGAAAACAGAACAGTATTCCAGGAGCATCGACAAAACTGCGAAAGATCTCCGGTGTGATTCAGAAGCTTTCACAGTCGGTGGAATAACTTTAACACGAGACTATTGTCTTACGGTAAGTAACTGCCGAGAATGCGATTAGTCTGCGGAAGCACTGAGCAAACGAACCTTTTTGCCCTAGGTTGCTGGTGCAGTGTTTACGACTGCAATACTTTTTGCCGAATTGGGACATGGACAGTCTATTCCAGATGGGAACTGGGTTATTGGACAAGTGGAATCGGTTTTACAGAACGAAACGGTTGTCATGCTGCATGGAAATGTGACAAGAACCTGAATGCTTGCGCAGGGCAATATATTGTCTGTCGACCTGGATTTTTTGTTCATTACGCATCCTATATGCTAAACGACCCATTTCTAAATTGTTTTTAATGCTACTGAGGCTAGGTCCAGCTTAGGCATACTTAATCAGGCATCCGGTGATTTATTAGTAAAATTACTAGGTTATCGCTCTTTGAAGAGCGGAGCGATATCAGCTCGATGCAACCAATTTTCTTTTTGTGTAAATAAGAAAACCATGACAAAATAACGCAGACAAATCTACCCAACTTGACAGTTTCCGTTTCCCCGCTACAAAGGATTTCATTAATAGATGGATGGCGCGTGGACAAGGTAATCCCATGCCAGCAGCACCACGTATTTCCCGGCCAGCAGCTTGAATCGCTGGTCGGTTTTGAATTCTGGATCGAATCTCACTGCGGCGTTCTGGATAGTTATGCGAACCCGGTCAGTTGGTCCCAGATGAGCCGTCAGTTTACCGGACACATCAATCACGGCGACAATACCAGAGTAACGTCTGGTGGACGACCGCGGGTGGTATCCGTCGACTGATATGTCAGTCCACAGTTTCCTGTTTGGAAAAAGTGCTGTAACCTTTTCCACAGCGCCCTCAATTGCCCGAGACATGCTTCCGTTATCGGCCTACATTACATAGAACGAATTGTAGAGACTAGGAAGTTAATCATGGTAAACTGCGTGCAAAGAAACTTTGCGCAGTACTTTTATTTGCAATATTAGTAGTGCTGTTATGAGTAATATGCAGTGTTTAGGTCTGTCATCTTTAACACACGAAAATGTATACGAACTCCGCATCACATACAGCTTGCCAGAAATAACAGAAGCATCTAGATACACATATTACGCAACACTTGCCTGCATATAGTTGACGGGGTAGAAATCGCTGTTATAGTTGTCTTCCAAGGGGCTTTCCTTGTGATTAGCACATTGAATTTTTGCCGAATGGAAATCCGAGCGCGAGTCGTTAAAGATCTCATACGTACTTAAATTGCAGTACGGATTTAGGACTGTTCCGGGAATTCTTGTTACTTGAGAAACATTCTTAGGGACGTTGAGGTTGAAAAGAGGGCCAGGAAGCGGGGTGGACGAGGCTGTTGTGGCGGCAAACTTTACGCCGATGGCAAGCAGAACACATGGAAATAACAGCGAAGAAATCGCCATTGCCGGTAATTATCAGAGAATTTACAACCAAGCATCAAACGTTTAAGCTGCTTGTATAGTATCTGCTGTCTGCTTTGGTTGTCAGGAACGATCGTAGAAGGTCAAAAATATATTCGAGTGAGTGTCCCTATAACTAGTAAGTAAGGTAAACGCGTTGTCGAATGATGCGTCCGCAGTGCCTTAAATAGTATATTTATTTTCTTAAGACTTATTGACAGCGCGCTCGATAGACACATACGATTGCTAAGATCCGCGTCCACCATGAGTTTATCGCAAAAATCGTAAGATGCAATCAGTCTTTCTTTCATTAACTGCCGTTATTCGGCTAACTGCTTATGTTGGATAATTAGCGGGCAATGGCACGAAAACATTGTGATTCACGGTAAACATCCCCTGCAGCGGACTTCGATCGCCACGGGTGTTCATGTTTTGGTCTGATTTAGCGAATACTTATATGTACTGCGTTAATCAGTATACCCATACCATAAATTATTACGGTCAAACTTATGCGCAGGCATTCTGTATAAGACAACCGGAATATACAGAACCGGTGCTGACAGCAGTACGTACATCAAAGCTATCAAACGCCAAGTTTACAGAATAAATTCATTCTTTCCACATAAAGTTTACAGTCCGCTAGAACAGAAGAACAGCATGTATCCTTATTTGTTAAACAGTCACACTACAGATATGTTGTGTGTACTGCGCATCATAAATTAGCAGATCCGAATTATCCATTTAAAAGTCGGCTTATTTTCTCAGCTGCCTTTATGTGGATGGTGCTGAAACAAGGTAATCCTGATTCAGTAACACTACGCTGTTTTCGGCGAACAACTTGAAACGATCATCTGCCGAATCTCCTTCCAGCATGTTGAATCTTGAGACATAAACTGTCATCTAGCTCTCAAACTGGCTTTCAGTGTATCGGATACTTCGGAAGTACATTAATCACGGCAACAATCTCTGCGCAGCGCCTGGTATATGATAGCGGATGGAATCCGTTAACTTCCATGTTCACCATTAGCTCTTTCTTTAGAATACGTTGTTTGACCTTTTCAAAGCATCCTTAATGGCACGGCTCATGGTTCCATTATCCGCCTGTATTCACATTAATTTTCAACATTTTTCAACATATCAACATGAAAATTGTCTCTACAGTATGTTACCGGCTGTGTGTAAAATGCCACCATGTACATGAAAATTAGCCAGTTTTCAGCTAAAACGAAACGACAGTAAACCACAACTGCTACATTCGGAAGAAAACTGCATCGTGGCAAGTGTTCATTACCAAATTCTCGCGAACTATTACTTTACCGTGAGAAATTTCGATGAATCGAAAGATAGATATATACATTTTCCGAACTGACCGTTGCAACCAGATTACATATGTACTTGTATAAAACTTTTATAAAACTTTTATAAAACATCCTAAATTTCCCGCCAACGACTAATTAATACATGGTAATAAGCTTCGATCGCGAAAGAGCATGTACCGAATTTCAAGGTTCGACAGTAATCTATTATAGCAATAGAAAAGTAGTCTGAAAATCGCTAGTTTAGCAATATTGATGGTGGACGGTACCTTCCCTAAAAATCGCGTACTTGGCTTTACATTAAACCAGCTGACAAGTGACGGCTAGTTACATTGTGAACATAAACAGAGACAGTAAGTCATAGAATATCGTTCCGTGTTAATTCCCATAATACGGTGACCGTTTACTGAAGAATTACGTAGTGATCACAGATTCCGAAGACTTTTACAGTTTGCTTTGTTGGAAACATAATCATGTCTTGCAAGCGATAACACTTTGAAAGATATCAAAAACTGCACGCACAACCTCAAGCCGTTCATTTTATAGAATAGAACACAACGTGACAGACAAGACCAAAAGACCACCAGTGTAAGCGGATTTCCAACTTCGAAATTCTCGTCTTAAAATTTCTCCAAACGCCCGATGAACAGGATCGCCTTGGAACGGTTATGGCGTATGGCATATATAAACGGATGGTCAGCGATAAAATCCACTGCTTCTCTGGGCCTGGAACCACTCCGACTGACCGCTATCAGTGCGCTCGCTCCAGCGGCTTCGGTTCCCTTTTCGTTGACATCTAAATCAAAACAACAAATCTCTGTTCTGTAGTACCAGTAGTCACGAGATTCTGCATATGTGCCTAGCACAAGCCTTTTTGGCAGCTGCCAAATGATAATTTACAGTGTTATGCCTTGTTAGGTTACTACGATTGTTTAGTCTGTGTTCTCACAATTCCCGAGATGCATAACAAAGCATGAGCTCGGAACACGCAAAAAGTTTGGAGTCACAAATCAATGAAACTCACCGATGAAGGTCTTGTGAAACCCTTTGCCTATATAAACGCCACCGGCAGGAACCATTCCGGTCAAATCTGCTTTCATTTCCGAAAACAGATCGCTGACACCGAGCTTCTTTAGCAACCCCACCAAGTCGAAAGAACTGTCCAGCTTAAACTTGGGCAACTGCAGATTTACTTTGATCCGTGATTTTTCTGATTTTGTCGCTAGTTCCGCGATAGCTTGTGGTGTCAGTCGTTTTTCCATATTCCGCAATCCCGCCTTTTCCAGCGGCAGGAAGATCAGCATGGAAGCTTCGCGATCGATATATGGAATTTCAAGATACTGCAGGCCCAGTTCTGCATCTTCTGCATAGCGAAATCGCGGATGCGCCTGTAGTTTCATCATCGGTACCGTCTTGGTTGTTCCGTCCAGCAGGGTAAACTTGCCATTCTTATCAGTATTGGCCTCTTTGAAGGTGGTTTCCCACCGGCTTTTAAAGTAGATGGCGTTGACTAGAACCGCTATGACACCGTCTACTGTGCCTGGGGGAAGAAGATCGTGGATGCGGTCGCCTGTGCGCTCTTCGACCCATTTATTGATATCTCTGCGGGATTTGTCGGAGTTAGCGGAGCTGAAATCTTTATTCTCAATGGCTGCTTTCAGTTTTTGATTGACAAGAGACAAATAGTTCTGGTCTACGTGAGCATCTTTATTGATAAAAACCTGAAACACAATGAATATACGTTAACGTAAACATTTGTATGGAAACTACTATAACTGTACATTAATAATGCTACAGAAGTGAAACTTCTGTCGAACAGATTTCTGCATGTCACCGATAGCTGGAATCGGCATTTGACGATCGCATATGATTCGTAATGAACAAATGCACTACTTCGAGCGTATAAGATATTCACCTGTGCTAACACGACTGATAATAAGTTTGTAAAGGCTAATACGTACGCCATTAGCCAGAGCCAGCTGGAAGCGATCTTCCGCTTTGTCTTCACGGCTGGTGTCATCGGTACCATTTTGCGGTAAAGATTTGACGGTAGAATTTGCCGTTGTTTTAACCTTCAAATCGCTCATCAACTGGTTGAACGCACCGGCAATATCCTCATCCGACCCTGATCCGGAAATTTCTCCATAACCGAGGGACGAATACAGATTCTGGCGAGTTTGATGTCGTGATCCCAAGTAAACCAGTGTTGTGCAGTACAAAATGCTGATGGGAGAAAGCAGAAAGTTTCCATTAGGTATCACGGTCGTCGCCGCTCCGTACAAACTCATCGAGACATTGTTCACGGCGGGACTCAGATCCCTGACCGCAACACTTGTGTTTGTACCCAGTGGAATACCCAATGGAGTATGCATTTTAAAATCCATCAGATCCGGATAAAACGGAACGTGGATCGTTAACTAAACTGCTATAATACGGAGGAACAAAGCAAGATTGGAAGTGTATATAAAATACGCCACGCGTCGAACTACCCGAGCAAACTGAGCAAATTATACCTACTCACCGGCAGTTTTATACCAGCTATCAAGCACGCATCTGCCACATGATCTCAAGAATACATACTCAAGAATTTAGACTGCAGCGAGTAAATTATTGTCTGGCAACAATTTTTGAAGATTTTGACAATTGATAAACCGTAAAAATTTTAGCCCATAGGCGATACAATCACGAGAGAATTAGACTCTTGAGTTAAGTGCAAAGAGACCGTACGATAAGCAGCGCATTTTTAATACAGAGCTGACATGGTGAGTAAGAAATAAGGCTTATAAATTCATGAATTAGCTATACAGGTTTCTGTTATATTCTAGCGCAGGCGAATTCTGACAGTAGGTCGTAATAAGAACTTTTTTGGTGACGAACACGAGAAGTACCAGCAACTCTCACAACGTTCGTAGAGAACGGTTGACCTTGATAAACACATATTCCGACCTGGAAGCGACATTAATTTTAGCATCATTTGCACTGGCATAAACTAGAACTATACCCATCAGTATACTTGTCGCTCTACAGGTCTGTATCGTACACCGAGTCCGACTGAATGCGACTGCATGGCAAAAAAATAAAATCATAATATTGTAATATCGTGGTAACATGTTAATCAGCAAACAGTCACGCGTTAAATGTCCCCGTTTCATGGAACACGAAGCCAAACTATGAAACGCTATGATATGTTCGTTCTTATGTTTTATGTTGTGTCCTGCAGTCAACAGGTCATTGTCGGAAATGGTCTATCGCAAAAGAGTGCCCTCCGGTTGAGCTGAACCTAAACCTCAATAAATCATCGTCAACATCATAAAATATTCGGTATCACTAATTATAATTCCGTCATGCCGCATATCACATATGTATGTCAGTCATTTCTCCCTTCGCTTCGGTCTTTATTGCTAGGTGCTGCGGAGTGCGATTACCTAGTGACTGCTAACGCTATAAAACATCACCAACGAACTAAAGCATGACCTTCAGTGGCCATTTTCTGGAATGGAGCACTGTGATTTTGCTAGCAGACACGACCAAAAGGCTAGGACAGTTCCAACTTGGAACTTGGAAGTGGTTATTGTCTTAGATTTTTTCCTTGACGGCCAGTGAACACAATCGGTTTTGCGCGACTATGGCATGTTATGCCATAATATTATGTTAATCAAATCAATTCGAACGGTTAGCCAGCGATCAGACCTGTTCGTGCCTTGAGCCGTTACGTCTACCGCTTCTTCTGAGTTCTCACTGCGCTGGCTCCAGCGGTGTGAGCGCTTCACAGTCGTGTTTGGGTTCTTTTTTCCAACTGATAAGCTGCAAAAACATTTGTACGTAAACGGGCGATTTCCCTGCATGCGCACGAGATAAGCAAGTGTCTGATGCAGGAAACTGAACTTGATGTGTCATTGCGGAACATTCTGATCTACTTTCACCAAACACTACCTGTCACAGCAGCGATGGAGTTTACAGTTGATGCACAGGTCTGAACAGAATCTGATCCTTTGAAATAATATGCGAACCGAACCGTATGTCGCAAGTCTTGTACTCAAGGAACCACACCAAATGTTCGCACGAGAGGGCAATACCGACAGCAGCAAAGGCCATTCATTACTGATTAATTAAGTTCTGACCATAGATTCCACAGGTTCCACGATTTGCTTTTTTTGGAAACAAGATCATGTACCGGAAAAACATTTAGAAAGATAGGAAAATATTGCCACTATGACTTCCAGTGTCCATGTTCCAGAACAGGGCACGACATGACAGACAAGACCAAAAGACTACTAAGAAGATTTATAAATTCAAAATAATCTTATCTTAGTCTTCAAATGTCTCCAAACGTCCAATGAATAGGATCGCTTTGGAGGGGTTATGGCGTATGGCATATATAAATGGATGGTCAGCGATAAAATCCACCGTTTCCCTGTGCATGGAAAGACTCCGAAGGCCTGTTACCAATGCGCTAGCTCCAGCCGCTTCGGTTCCTTTTTCGTTGACATCTGAATCAAAACAACCAGTCTCTATTTAAAGCAGTTCTGTAGTATACTACCTCTACATAAGTTAGTTACGAGGCTCTGAAAATGTGTCTATCATAGATATCCCTGGCAGCTGGCAGATGACAGTATTGTGTCATAGCTAAATTAATTATTAGTTAAGTTAGATTGTTTAGTCTGCGTTCTCGCAGCTCCCGAGCTGCATACTATAGCTAGGTAAATCATGTACTCGGGATGTATGAACAATTCCGAGTTGTAAACCAGTGGAACCTACCAATGAAGGTCTTGTGAAACCCTGCACCTATGTAAACGCCACCGGCAGGTACCATTCCGGTTAAATCTGCAGTCATTTCCGAAAACACATCGCTGACACCGAGCTTCTTTAGCAACCCTACCAAGTCGAACGAACTGTCCAGTTTAAACTTGGGCAACTGCAGATTTACTTTCATCCGTGATTTCTCCGCTTTTATCGCTAGTTCCGCGATTAGTTGTGGTGTAAGCCGTTTTTCCATATTGCGCAGTCCCGCCTTTTCCAGGGGCAGGAAGATCAACATGGAAGCTTCGTGATCGACATATGGGATTTCAAGATACTGCAGGCCCAGCTGAACATCTTCTGCATAGTCGAGTTGCGGATGCGCCTGTATTTTCATCATCGGCACAGTCTTGGCCGTTCCATCCAGAAGGGTAAACTTGCCATTCTTATCGGTGTTTCCCTCGTGGAAGGTTGTTTCCCAGCGGCTTTTAAAGTAGATGGCATTGACCAGAACCGCTATTGCGTTCTTCACTGAGCCAGGCGAAAGCAGATCATGGATGCGGTCGCCTGTGCGCTCTTCGACCCACTTGTTAATATCTTTACGCGAAGCATCGGAGTGATTAGAGCTAAAATCTTTATTCTCAATGGCGGCTTTCAGTTTCTGATTGACGAGGGACAAATAGTTCTGGTCTATGTGAGCATCTTTATCGATGAAAACCTGCAAAGGAGTGAATATATTATTGTAAACGTTTACGGCTGTGTTTATTGCTGTACCATAGTCTAGTACACTTTCCGAAGAAGAACGAACGGCTTAATGCATGAAATCTACAGATCCTGTACAGCTATGGAAGTGAAACTTCTGCCGAACATTTCTGCATGCCGCCGACAGTCGAGATCTGTGAATCAGCGATTATAATAACAAATGCACTATTCCTAGGGTATCAATATTAAATTTTTGAAGTTTCCTGAGCGGGATCTGTACAGTATATCCCGGTCTTCAATTACTACCGAAGTATTAATCATCCATTTTTTTAATATATTGATTCGTACAAATCCTTTTACGAATTTCTTTCGCACACACTGCGTGTAAAGCTGTATGTGTTAACAATATTCAAAGCTTCCACGAAGTCTAGGTTAAGCATCGAATATAGTCATGAATGCGTCGTAGGTATCGCTCACCAGTTTTGTTTCGGTTTTTATTGTGTGCTGCGAGAGAGGCTTCGATTTCAGGCGGGAACAAACTTGAGTGTAGAATTATCGTGTATGGTAGAAAGTAGAAACACATATCTTATGTTGGTATTTGTGCGCAAAACAACATTTATTTTACATACCTTACTCAAAAAGTTTCTTGACAGCTATAGATTCAACCCAGAACAAAAATCCGCAACTCATAAATGTTCTGCGAATATGCCGCCTCTTTTATTGAGACTGATGATAGTGTATCAAGGATCATACGTACGCCATTGGCCAGAGCCAGCTGGAAGCGATCTTCCGAATTGTCTTCATCTTCACTGCTCGTTTCATCGGTATCATTTCGCGGCGGGGATTTGACGGTAGAATTTGCCGTTGTTTTAACCTTTAAATCGCTCATCAGCTGGTTGAACGCACCGGCAGTATCCTCATCCGACCCCGATGCGGAAATTTCTCCATAACCGAGCGACGAATACAGATTCTGGCGCGTTTGATGGCGTGATCCCAAGTAAACCAACGTTGTGCAGTACAGGATGCTGATGGGAGACAGCAGAAAGTTCCCATTGGGTACGATGGTTGTCGCCGCACCGTACAAATTCATCGAGACGTTATTCACGGCGTGACTCACATCCCTGACCGGAAGTAAAGTTACGTTTGTACCGAATGGAATATTCATTGGAATATCCATTGAAAGATCCATTCTGTCTGGGTTAGACTGAGTGAGGGCTCGTTAACTCAGGTGCAACAAAGTTGGAGAAAAAAATCAGATGGGAAGCGTGCATAAAACGAGCCACGCGTTCCCTATGCAGACTGAGCAGGTTGTTCCTGCTCACCGGTAGTTTTATACCAGTTATCAAGCACGCATCTGCCACTCAAGAATTTAACCTGTAGCGAATAACCGTTCAAGAAATTCTTGTCTGGCACTGGCGTCTGAAGATTTTAACAAGATAAGCCGTTGAAATTCCTGAGATACAATCAAGAGAAAAGCAGACTCTTGCCTTGAGTGCAAAGAGACTGTTCGATAAGCAGCAAAGTTTTACTGCAGAGCGGAAATTGCAAGTAAGAAACAAGGCTTTCAAATCCTTGTATGATTACTTCTCTCTGTTCTCTGCATGCAACTGCTTGTACGACTACGGATAACCTTCCGAATCTGGTTTAAAGGATAGCGCAAATAAGTGCTAACCTTTCTAGTGTGATCAATATTTTAGCCGATCATACGTGCGCCATTGGCCAGTGCCAACTGGAAACGATCTTCGGGTGCAATATGATTTCTCCGCCTACTGGTATTTTTTTCGGCTGGGCTTGGACGGTAGAACTTGTTTTCACTTTTACATCATTCATTAGCTGGTTAAACGCACCGACAATATCCTCATCCGATCCAGACTGGGAAATCTCTCCAAAACTGAACGCCGAATACAGATTCTGACAAGTATGCTTTCGTGTTCCCAAGTACGCTAATGTTGTGCAGTGCAGAATGCTAATGGGAGAGAAGGCAGAAAGTTCCCATTGGGAACCATGATCGTCGCCGCTCATTACAAATTCATTGAGATGTTTTAGCGGTGGAACTCAAATCCCTGATTGCATCCGCAGTCGGATACAAAGTTCCATTTGCATCCGTTGGAAAGGTGAGTATAGATCACCAGCTCATGTGTCAGAAAATAAAAAAAGCGATGCAGGTTAAGCAGCAGTAACAAAACAGCCACGCGTTCAACTATGCAGATTGAGCAAGCTTTCCTTGCTAACCGGTATTTTTATAGCAGTTATCGAGCACGTATCTGTCACCTTATCCCATTCTGTAATTCCGAAAGTAATGACTCTTGGCTGTGAAAATTTCTGTCTGGTACCTCCGGTCTGAAGAGTTTAACGAGATAGATCGCTGAAATGCTTACCCATAGGCTAAACAATCATTATCCTAAAGAAGCCTGGTCCTGTCTACTGTAAAGTACAAAGTATGCGACCACGGTACACAGCGTATTTTTCAGTAGGGAGTGGAAACAGTGAGTATCACTGCATACTGTACATCTGCCGCTGCACACCAGACGGATAAATCGCGCTATTTCCAGCGAAAGAAAAGTTGTGCAAGAATAACCATCCGGTGAAAATATTAAGAGAAGGCTCTTGCTGCAGAACAAGAAATCGTGCGCTTATAAGCGTCTAGTCGCACTCACTTCAGTACTGTGATAACGTACCTGTCTGAGAGGGCATAATATTCTACCGACCAGAACCTTTTGCCCGTAAGGACAAGCAGGTACTCGCTGGTTCAGGTTGAGTCAAAATTAATCAACCACACTTCCGAAAAAGATGGATTATCGCGTTGCTTTTCCACTTTTTCTCTGTAAACATCGCTGGGAGAAGCTTACATCGAGGAACAATAGTCCCGTCAGAGTCAGTCAAACCGGTTTCCGCTACGACAGAAGTACTGTCAGTAAATCTACTCGTAATCTTGATAGTCTTGCCGCACAGACCGAAACACCAAGAATCACTAGGTTTCAAGCCTGCACCGAATACTAGTATCTCGCGTTAAGATACTACCATTGCTTGCGTAACAGTGGCGTCTGTGATGTGTGCTGCATGGACATTTCATACCAAGCATAATACATAGTAACGGCTTGTGGGAGCATAGACTGATTCCTACGAGATTACGAACGTATTAGAAAACTGAAACCTTAATTGTGATACTGTGGTAATGAATCCACAATTAATGGCGAAAATAGTCTGATATATGTAGAAACATACAGCGCACAAGTTCCGTTATGACCAATTCATATCTTTTTTTTGACAGGTACCGGAATTGCATCTGAGTGCACTTATAAATCAAGAATCTCAAAATAAGAGACCTGAGTGTTTGAAACCGTTGTTCAGAGTGGATTCTGGGTGCCTATTTAACACATGTGAGGTAGTACTAGTTCGGTTGTATCATGATGGTGGGTTTTTGGTTTTATGCCGGGATATAGTGCTTACAAGTAACTTTAACATCAACACTAATATGTGTATCTGTATATTATTTGTATATATATTTTTTGCCGGCCAGTCCATTCATTGTATCGACTATAGGGCAAATAATCGATTTTATGCATTGCTATTCAAGCCTACGTGCTTGCGTGAACATAGGGACAAAACGCAATAAAGGCTGTATTTTTTTTATATAACGTCGACTTGGTTGCCATGACTAATTGGATACATACATACCATTTTACATCAGCTTTTATGTTGAAGGAAACACAATTTGGCATTATAAGAAACAGGCACTATGTTTTGAGACGATGGTCAGAATTTTTACTAAGAACGTTTTCGAACAGGATTGGGAAACAGGATCCTGAGTACACACTCAGTACAGTGGACACATGTATATCAAGCCAAGCAATGTCAGCCGTTGCACACAGCACTTTTTACGTGCGGTACTTAAGGTAACTATATGTTTGTCTGTTATCTTTATGCAATTTTCAAAGCATTATTTAGCATCGGTTTTCAGCAGAACCCACAGCAGATCTGGAATCTTCTAACAGCCTACCATAGGTGCAGTCCAACGAAGCATACGAGAATAGATCAAAGCGAAGCATGAACGCTAAATGCATCTGTATTCTGTACTCGAAAGAATTCTATACGTCCACAGCAGGAATACTGTAAAAAAAAGAGCTCACAAATCTCTGAATCTCCCTGGATACATTGCAAAGCGTTTATCACCACCAGAGTGATGATCGCGAAACACCAGCACCGTACCTTCAGGCTGGATAGACCAGCGCCCTTGGCCAAAAGTAATCTGATCCAGGTTTATAGTCCTGCTGTTGCTTTTTCTCTCCAACCTGGTCAAGAAAGAACTCAACGAGGCATGCTGGATTGTGCTGCTCTTGTTAATGTTATCAATCAGATTATTCTGAGTGGTAATGTTGCTCCTGAGATCGTTAAGTTCATCTTGTATGCCGCTCTTGAGATCGTTAAGTTCCCGTTGTGTCCTGTTCTTTGCATCAACAAATGAAGCATTTTGTAAGCGGATTATCGCTCTGAATTCGTTGAGTTCCTGTTGTAGCCGATAAATTTCTGCTCGCTGCTGGGAAATTTCCCCAGCAGAAAGAGCTGAAGGAAGAATATTTATGCGGCTGCTGAGTTCTGACGTGGTTTTGGTCACCCGGACTTGTGTTGTCGTGATGACCTGACTACCGCGGAATACGGAGAGATTGATCCGACTCAGCTCCATCGGTTTCGGAATAAACTTTTCCCCATTCCATTGACTGGTTGTCTTACCCTCCGTTAACAGTTTCTCCAGTTTATCGCGTTCTTCATTGGTGATCGTCTGGGAAGATGAACTTCCACTGCCTGAAGCAGAGCCACCGAACAACCCCGACAAAAACGATAGCGAAACACCAACTGAGGCTTCCGTGTTTGAGCTGCTCGAAAAGTATTGTTTGAGGGCATCTTGTAGGGTACTGTCGCTTTTGTTGTATACTTCGTTCAGTGACTGGGTTAGTTTATCGGGACGGGCATTATCATCCTGCCAAAAGACGGAATCCCACATTTGGCTTTCGAATGATGCGCTGGAGACGGTCTGTGCCTTGAGAACATTTTCCAGGAGGGTGCTAATGCTGATTGATTGGTCCTGGCTCACGAATTCCTCGTCCGTTATCTCAGTGGCCACCACGTTATTGGCGATTTCTTGAGTCAGTTTTTTAAGGTCATCGGATTTCATATAAACGGAATCCTTTTTTGGGAATCGTTGATCCAGAGTTGTATATAAGGATCCCGACTGGACATGTTCGGCTTTGACCTAAAACGTTAAACCGTCAACCATGGCCAATATCGGAAGATTTGTTGTGATTGATAAGTATAGAAGTGGATATGCTAACGCACATGGTTATGTTGACTATCTCGAATGCAACAACAGTTCACAGTAACAAATGGTTACAGTAACATGGTTATGGTTTTGGTGGTAGTAGGTAATCCAACTATCTAGGATTATGTCATTACTGTAGACCTACGTGCATATATTCATCCTGCTCGGGTTAACGGACTGATGGTCTAGTAATCTGCGGGCATATTAAGTGTGCTCGTTGAAATCCGTAAACACCGAGTGATGTCTTACTGAGGTAAAGCTGCATCGGCAGGCGAACGTTCGTAACTTCTTATCACCTACGCTTAGTAATGGAACATTAATTATGCTGCTAATGTAATGCTGTACCGCCGCCTGTACGCGTACGGGTTCTTCACCGTTCTTGTGTGTGGCACGGGCAGCATCACAAATCGGCGTCTGCGACGGACGTCAAGACTCGTCAAGTATAAAATTACGAATAGCTGAAATGCCAAATTCTGCCATGTGCAATACATATCTGCAGCCACATGAATATGTTTGTACCAAGCGTTCTTTAGAGAAACAACAACACAGTGCTGCATGCATGACATGCTGCCACATCCTTTTTAAATTTTAATTTAACAGCATCGAAACAAACCTGAATAGTTTTCCGTGGACTTTTTTGTGTTTGCAAACTGTAGTAGACGACCATATCCGAGACGAAACTGTGCGGGCTATTCCGCATATCCTCCGCAACTTGCCGGCACGTTTCATTTTTCAAACAGTTTATCCGGAAGGAAAAATTTGCTGGCTGGTTGGCGTACGAGGTCCATTTGTTGTTCACGTCATACTCCTCCGAATGACCTGTTGCTTCGATACGGATTTCTTCGATCGGTAAAGTGCGGATGTTGCTTAGTGGAACAGTCTGTCCAGTTTTTTCGCTTATCTTCTGCTGTATGAATGCTTCGTATGGTTCGTCCCACATCAACACGAAAAATGTCATTTCAAAACGCTTGGTAAAGTTGTTGAATGAACTGGTCGCAGAACTAGGATCTATGATGAGCGCTGGGGAATAATAGTACTGTAGCAGCGCGGGATCGATGGCTTCGTTTCTGTACACAGAAATGCGGAAAGTCCCTTGGTAGACGATGGATAAAAAGGCATTGGGGGATATCTCCAGAGCGCCCCATCCACTAAACCCAGAACGCTCTGCTGGCCCTAATCAACACATTTTTAAAATTCTCTCTTCTGTAATTCGAAAGCTATGTTTGGCTCGTTGCCCTACAGAGCAATATCAGCGATAATCGCAGACTCCGGGCGTTGGACAAAGATCTGAAACTTACCGGTAAACACTTCGTTGAGTGTCTCTTCATTCCCTTCATAATCCGATCCTGTGAGCGCCACAGTGATGCGCATAACGTGCGAAAACACAGCTAATAAAGAGTACGTGGGTAGCCTCATTTTGAAAGACGGTCAATCCCGACAAGAGCTTTTGAAAATCAATCCAGAGGACCCGTTAACAAGCTATTAGCCGCAGAAGTAGAAATTCATAACGTCGCAATCCATATGTGGTTTTCAGCAAATGAGCAGACTATTAAATACTAAGATACCGTATATTGCGTAAGAATTTCCACAAATCCTGATTTTAAACTGCAGCTTATAATATGTTATGAGTTTCAGAGGTAAGGACCAGATGTTACAGCAAACTTAATAATGTTGATTATCGATAAGAGTGGCTACGTAATCGTCATGCAGTCATCGAACAATATATATTTAAAGTAAAGCTACCGACTACCAAGATCATGTGAGCCTAATCTGGACGACACATGAAATCGGAATAGGCTGTGCGGGTCCGCACTGGAAGTCTGATTCGGACTTCGGCTGTGACCGTTTAAACTACATATAACTTTATTACAGTTGCCAGATAATGATTACCAAAAGGTTATCATGCAGATTTCATTGTTTATTCCGTTCGAAGCCAGGGTCGACGTTTCCGTGCGAGTGCCGGAACCTGCTCGCACTTTCTGAGTGTTCGGTAATGTACGGTGGGAATGGTGTCATTCATTAGCAGTTAATGATTAGCGTAATCCTCGCGATAAGAACGATAAAGTTTTACTAACTTACTGCGTAACGTCGTAAACTAAGCACACAGCGGAACAACTCACCATTAGACACATATCAACGGGTCAGCAAGATGTTAGCGTCTGATCAAGGAGTCCGCCCCAACTAAAGAGCATAATTTCATTCAATAATATCCTAAGCTAGCTCTACAGTCGGGCATGCGGGGTGTGTGGCTAACGAGCAATAAAAACATTTACTCCCGGGAGAAAGAAAACTAGTTATTGCGAGACGTAAAGATAAATTTATTGGTGTACTTGCGTAAATATTCGGATGCGTTAGTAACGGTTAATTTAAATGCGCGTGACGCGGCCTAAAATATTCTTTTAAATGTTGCAGCAAAATAGCCGCTAATCGACAACGTTCCGATGTACGCAGAAGCTTCAGTTCAGTCCAATCTGGTAGCCTACACAGGAACCAGTTTTGCCCGAGCTTCAGTTTGGCTACAGGTAACGTTTCCAACAGAGGTAGTAGCTACCATGTATGTCCTGATAATGATGTCAACTGTAGTAGACAAGAGTTGTTTGGCTACAAAAGGCGGACGCTTCGGGACAGTGTCTTACCGAGAAATATATCAGCACAAAATATCGTGTCCCCGTTCGGTAGGATAGGTCCGGAAGTGCAACTAATGCACTGTATTCTGTTTCTCTGATTATTTACTTTAAAGTGTTCGTTACAGGAAGGCAGGAGTTCTTTTCCATGCCAGTCTGTCATATTTTTTGAATACGCATTTTGGTGCGTGTATCGTGTTAGTATTTAACAGTTCGAGAACTAAAGTCAAAAACAAATGACCTCGGTAATCGTTTGAATGTTCTAGCACAGCTCGGAATGTTTCGTTTCGTGATTGTACTTCACCAGATTTGTCACATGATGCAGCTCGCACAACCATATAATAACAGCCGAACAGCGAGTTGTTATCTGTTAGAAAGAAAAATTTTGAGCTGAACAATTGTATCAGCCTTTTCCCAAACCTACCGAATTTGGCTCATTGAAGCATCGGTTCACGGGTAGCGTGCCTAATGGCTGAGAACAATATCATAACCGTCAATACGTCTTTCTTTTTTATCAACCAAACTAACCTTACGGTTTCATCCCGTAACGACGACTGGTTGATCGGTTTCGTAGCCTTCACGAGTGCTTTGGGATGTCTTGTTAATCTTGTCCCAGCAATTGCGCTATCTGTTACTCCGGAAATTCGTACACCGTTTTCCGTGTGTCTGATTGCTCTGACATCGGTGAATGCCTTGTATTGCTTCTGGGCTTTCCTGCGATCCTACGAATTTTGGAAGTCGAATCTCCTGACATGCGCCATACAGGCGTATTCAGTTTGGACGATATCCAGTATTTCAACGAATCTTCATACTCTTCTGACGATTAACAGAATCTGGGCAATGTTCTTTCCCGTATCCTACCGGCAAAACTACACCACCCGAACCTCTGTTTTACTAATGATAGTGATTACGGTTTATGTCCATATGGTCTCGATTCCTGGCATTGTACTTAAAAGTTTGCAATGCGACGCGGATGACCCGTCCTGGACCTTGTGGGAAAAGATTGCTATGATTGTTCTTTTCGATCTACAAGTATTGTTCATTGCTTTATCGCTGCCGTTTATGTTCGTCAAATTCTTCATAATGAAATCGACTCGCACACGCCATACCAAGGGAACCGCGGTGTTGATTGCTCTAGCACTCTCCGTTACTGTTTGCTGGGTGCCATATAATCTCTTTGATACCATATTCCACTTTGCGGACATCGAGGAAAGCGGAAGTATGCAGATAGTTGAAAGCATCATATTGGCACTGTATGTTATGCAAGTTGTTCTGGATCCTTTGATTATGATAGCAACAATGGCGGATTTACGAATGGCGATCAAAAAGATAATCGTCAAGCAGCTGACGAAAATCACACCGTTGGGTACCCGGCCTACACGTTCTTTACAATCAGACAGTGAAGAAGGAAAAGGAGCGACGAAAGTGCACGTGCTCTGCACTTGAAGTTGAAGTGCTGCCGGACGCAGTTGTTAAATTCGTTACATGTTCGCTCTGACTGTAGAAATCTAATGGAAAGATCCCTCACTGGACTTCATTGCACTTTGAATTTTAGTGGTTTATCCCCGATGTTACAACAATTCACAGTACGTGATCATTGCACTTCAGAGGCCTAGCGGTACCCTAATTAATGAAATACCCCCGTTTTGTACGGCAAACATGACAATTAATTCAAAGCCACGTATTTTTCGCGAAACAGACTTTCGAAAGTTACGCCGAATGGCGCATTTTTTACTCGGATTTTTGAATCAGTTAATGCCGGTTTTTAACTCACACTTCGTATTTCTTCAGGTATCTAGCTGGTTACTGCTGGTTGGTTGAGTAAGTTTATAATCATTTTTTTGTTTCTGCAACTCGTTTTGCCATATGTACGTGCTTTCTTCGCTTCGGTCATTCAGTGCCCACAAACCAGCGAGTACCCACACTTTCCTAGTTAATGGAGTACTTACAATGATTTCCTTATTTGTTAGACTGCATAGCTTGCTGACAAGTAACTGATGCAATGTTTGTTGTCGACCATGCAGTAGGTTATACTTAGCAGTGACGTGACGCCAATTGGTTAACGGATTTAGAAAACTATTGCATAGCATGAAAACTACTTACTGTATCTATAAGGAAATGTTTTCCTTTTTCATTATTGTTGGCACTGTAGGCACTTTGAATTAAACTGCCGACCATAACTTGATAACAGATATAAACAGAATGCTGAAACCGGATCATATAGCTGGATAAAAATCCGGTCGGAACTGCGAATTACCTGGTGAGCGGTTTCTGCAACTCTGTCGCTCGTCCTGTTAGCGAATGCCATTTCACACAAGTATCCGTAGTCAAAGATTTTATTCCAACTTTCCATGGACAGCATGTACTTACATGCAAAAAGCAAGTTCTTGTGATAAACATTCGTATAGCGCCATATAGGTATAATCGCGGCTAGTACAAAATTACAAAATACAGATATACTGGTTTGATAGATTCCATTGTGAACGCACCCGCATAACTATTACGCTAGTCAACAACAGTAGTTAATATCTATTTAAAGCCCAAAACACTAAACACCAGCCGTTCTTGCATCTTGTAAATTACATCGAATAGAATTATTTACTCGCTTGTAGCGTTGCCGAACCGCTTCCCCATTTTAGACATGAGTTGACGAAATACAGGCTAAATGCACTCCAAGTTGCAGTGGCTTAGCAATACATGTATGGGATTGGGCGAGGGATTGGGCGCGGAAATGGGGACGGAATGTGGATAACGGCCCCCAAGTTACCAAAGCCAGGCAAAAAGATGCGGCTGGTACGGTTGGCTACTGGAGATGTGGCAGTCCCGTTGGTCATGTTTCCAGTCGCCCACCTGTCCACAGACTGTGCGTCGTCCAGTGGTGTTGCTTGTTGCTGGGCTGACTGTGGTCCATCGTTATCGGTATCAGCGTAAACGGATCGCTGAAAAGTGCTGCTGATGACAAATGTGGCCATTGCCAGTAGCGAAGTGGTATACACGCAGCCCGACATAGTGAAGAACGTTGAAAATTAAAAACAACAAAGCCTAGCTTCGAACTGTAGGCTCTTCACAGACTAGCCGTAGTTTATATGCACAGGAGGAAGCGTAGGTGTTTGCTGAAATCGTCCTTTTTTGCCCCCAAGGTAACCCAGGGTTTCTCAGATTATTCGACTAGCGTGGGTTGTGTCTAATCTTCACACTTCTCGGAAAGCGACGAATTGCATTGTTCTTTCCGTACCATCGGTAGCACCACCGCTCGAGGGTAAAATAAAGCGGCGATTCTGATTACTAGCTGTGCTTATGCCATGTACCTGTTGTATGCTTACACCATGATGTACCAGAAAATAATGAGCAGTTTTGCAGTTTCGCAGTATATCGGGAGCTGAAAGAGGTGGCCACCGATGTTAACACACTACAAAAAATTCACGCTGTTTATATACATAGTAAGGGTTGACATTATACTGATAGATGTTTTAACGCACTCCAGCAGCCATACTAAGTGAACTATTGGACAGACCTGCATGCAAACAGTACTGGCTAGCATTGGGAAGCTAAGTACCGGGTTTTCGAATCTCCAGTTTATTTTTGAATTTTCGAAATAAAAGAGTTCAGAGAAAAGTCTGACAACTGATATTGTACAAAGTTGTTTCACTGGGCGCCATTAATTAAAGGCATATCAGATCAATGTTTTTCATCCGCTGTGGTAGAACTACCAGTAAGTAGCAAGAAAACTGCAAATCGACGAATAGTTAGCAATGCTGTTCACACCTTCCTGTTTGCTCAGTTTTCTGTGAGTTTTGCAAAATAATGCGCTGGCGCTCACATACAGATAGAACAACACGTTTGGAAAAGATATGTCATAAAACATGCAGCCTAATATTTGTAACTGTAACTTCCGGCCTCAGTATCTTGATACTTGTCGTAACTCCACAAGCTGATATCCAAGAATTGCTGGTTTTTGCTGGTTACTTTCTTGACTGAAAAAAGCATGCAGCATTTAAAAAAACGTCTTATTTAATATTTATTTCACACGCTGTAGAAATGGAAAACATAGAAAATTTTTTATTGCAACGACTACAAAGGGTGAAAAGTTATTAATTTCCAAAGTTATCGATATGTACATAAATGTGACTCGTTTTAACATTGCGCTCTAGGGGTGATTCATGAGGACAGATTACGATCTATGGATCACCCATAGACCGCAATGTTAAAACAAGTCGCATATTGTAAATCTTTAACTTTTCAGACTTCGTAGTTGCAATGAAAAATTTTTTGTGTACTCCTTTCATTTATGAGAATTTATTGAGGTAGCTCGCATTCTTGTGCGAATATATCCCGAGGAATAGCCTACTTGCTAGTAGTTACCTCTACAGTACATATTTACGTTTGCTTGATATCTTCACGCAGGTTTTCGATAGTACTTAAGATAATATGATTTTTTTAATGGTCGAAAACAGTTACTGACTAACTGCACCATGCCATGATTTCATTATTTCATGCATTCTGGAAATAGACCCCTGACTAAAGATCTTCGGTCCGAAAAAAATGATAAGAATAGCTGACAGGTCACGAATCGTATGCCATTTGAATGTGCGTGGCTGTTCGGTGAAATACTTTTGTCAAATGCTGAAGTTGTGCAAACCGGTTGAATCATTTTCAGTCTTTTAGTACTCGCACTGCACCAGCAACCAGCAACCAGGATATTCCTCGCGGATAAAAAATTGGTAAAATATCAGTATAAAAAGCAAGTCAAAAGTTGGTGTGCAGACATTAGTGATACATACTTTCTCCTTCTGCAACTTTTCTTCGCTTTACGTTAAGCACGATCATGACAGGATTCTTCTACATCACAGCGATGTTAGCCATCGCCGCGGCCGTATGTGCCAATCCTGACAGTCATGATACCGATGACTCGCCAGCTGCCGCTCAACCACAACAGCTAAAGGTTCTCGAGCGCGTACCATTTAAGGCAGCAATCGGTACGACTATGCCGAACGGGACTGCTGCTGCCGGCAAACCGATAAAACAAACACGCGTATTTTGTGATCCGGGGCCGCGAAACTGCAACCCTTTTATGTGCACCTGTGGTTATGGAGGCTACTAACATGTCCCGCTTGTTGCATGTGATGCGCTCGCTTGGGACGCAAGTCAGCAATTTAGCATCCGCTTCTCCTTATGAATACAAATCGTGTGTGGTGGTCTGGTTGTAAAAACTCGTAATTTTAAAACGTATAAACGTTTTGGTGCGTGTGATGATGTGTCTGTTCATTTTTCCGATGCGGAACATAATTGGTGTATCGTACCCAGAGTACACTGCAAAACAGGTCAAAAGGTGTAAGTCGTCTGTGTGACAACGTTCCATTTATTAATTTTGTCCAGAATCTGGCCACTCGCCACTCGCCAGTGAAAGAGCCAGTCCAAAATCAGTTGATGCATAACAATGAGAGAGCACAGCGGCAGACTGCTGTCGGCAGGTAAAAAATTTCCTCGCGATGGCGCCGACTATCTGCCATATATCCATTCGCGTTTTGCCAAAATTTTTAAAAAATAGCCCAGACAAACGTCACGCATACAATCGATATACAATCAGTGCGGGCATTTTCAGCCTTTTCGTGGCACATCTTGTCACAGTGGTTACAGTGCCTGGAACGAACTATTAGCTCACTTCCAGCTGACACGTGACGTGCAACTGACGTCGCACGTGGATACCAGTTCTGCATCAATTAACTACCAGTAGCTCGACTGTCGGGCTATCGAAATGGTCACACGTTACAGCTGTCAGATTCGCATCATGTTGCAACTAAGGTATATAGAGTACATGCGTGATTACCGGAACCCATTACCGGGCAGCACCAGCTGATGGTGCACCATTACCAACCGATCAAGTAAAAAGGAAGTGTCTCGCTTAATAAGGTGACGGATTACGAGGAACATCCAAAGATAAACAGAAAGCACAGAGGACATCCTGATTGTTTCTGAAAAAGGTAAAACATTGATCATCCACTTCAGTTGCTTGCTAACTCCATCTCGGTGTTGCTGACTGTGAATCGGACTTCGATTCTATCGTGGATTATTAATTAATTTTGGAAATATCACGAACCATGGAAAAGCTTTCAAAAACAAACAGCGGGAACGTCTGTTGTTTTTGCTTATATGGCACCGCTTGCACTGTTCCACAGGAGTGGTTCACGCCAGTGTGATGCCATTATTGCAATAACATAGTTCGTAAACTGAAGAGGACAAGTTTTGAATGTATGTACATGTGGTCATAACACAGAAGAATGAATAACAGCTACAATACATATTGGTCAGCAAACGTACTCACACGTATGGTGCCGGTCCGGCAAGTGAAAGAGCAAAACATAGAAATTCCGGTAGTCTTAGCTAGCAAATGCTTATCGGTAACAATGCAGAAACTATTTACTACAATTGTGAAATCACCCAGATGCTGTCAACAGTCTTTGCAGTAAGTAGTACAGATAACAAGCGAATTTAAAAACATAGTCATGGGCTGCGCGTGGTACTGCACCCAGAAAAATTTCCTGATGTAGAGACTTATGCATTTTCTTTTTGGTCAGTTCTACGCGCGAGATAATTTCTCGCGCATAGCTAATCGGCTACGCGCGAGAGACCTCGCGCGTTGTGAAAACGTAATACAATGGCTACGCGCGCGAGTCTCACGCGTTGTCAAAACGTAATACTATGGCTACGCGCAAGAAGAAACCAAGAAGAAACAAGGAAGACAAACTAGGATAAAACAAGAAGAAACCAAGAGAAACTAAGAGAAACTAAGAGAAACCAAGAGAAACCAAGAAAAACCAAGAAAACCCAAGAAAAACCAAGAGAACAAAGAAACTGACGGAGAAAGCAAGAATACAAACTAGAAAGTAACATGAAGGAAGTAGGAAAGTCCAATGGAAAGCTGCCCAAAGAAGCAATCTTACAGATCTCGCGCGTAGCCATTTCGCAACAGGTTTGCTTTGCGTTCGAAATTTCTCGCGCGTAGCCGATTAACTACGCGCGGGAGCACTCTCGCGCGTAGCCACTTCGTTTCTTTTTACTTCTTTAAAAATCTGCTACATAAGCGCTTGAGATCCGTTATTAAATAAGTCGATAATATGGGATCCAGAATAGCCTGCGCTGTCCACAAACGATTCAAGCTCTCATTCAGGTCGGAGGGCACGGTAAAGTCCATAATGTCCAACAGTTGGTTTACTTCATGAGGTGTCCATGTGATAATAAGACTGCATGTTAAGGATGTTAGGATGAAAAATGTTCGCTTGCTTTGCTGGGTACTATTTTGTCGGCGATGGGTGGGCGGATCGTTTACTGGTCCAGCTTCGTCAGCGAGCTGTAAAATGATATCTCAAGTAATACCACGGCAGGTTTCGAGGCATCGTTAACGAAATTCACATGAAAAAAACATTATCTTATACGGCATTCGGTTGGATTGACAAGACAGTCTCACCTTTCCTGGTATTACTGAAGAGTTCCGTTTCATGGTGGACGCCATGTCCAGTTGCGTTCCCTCAGCATGCCTCACCTTCGACTGGGACCGAAGCTTGGCAACTATACAAATGTACGAAATCGCCACAAAGGTGATCGGTGCCAAAAAGAGAAAACTTTGCACTGTCATAGCCCAAGGCTTCTGGGCATTAGTGTTCAGTTCGCACGTTGACTCCTCCGCCGAATCCCGGTAAAACAGTGAGTCCATGATAACCCCGGGCAGAATCCAGATGTGGACGTAAATAATAACTCCGCAACACAGCACCAGTGCTAATGTTAACGAGTGTTTTCGTCTATAACTGTAGGGGAAAACGACAGCCCACAATCGGTTAAGCGTGATTAATACGTGGGCGTGCATGGCCCAAGCGGTTACTGCGTACTTGCAGTAGATGTACAAGTCGCACATGGCCCAGCTCAATACCCAACGGTCGCAGGATAGTTCATACAAAAGTTCAAGCGGATTTTCTAATATGGCAAAAGAGAGGTTTGCTAAAAGTAAGTTTCCGATGTAGATTTTAAAGGATGTATTGATGCTTTGATCTGGCCGAAGGAGGCTGGTTAAACCTAAAAGGTTTATGATTATAACGCAAGACATAATGGATAAGTCGGCCCAGGCCATCGGTTCTTTCCAGTTGCCAAAGTGGTTGCAAGATTCGTCCAAGAGGCTATCATCGTCCGTGTGGTTGTTGTCAGAAATATTCATTCTGGAGACTGCGCTGTAGTTTGTGTCGGCCGCCATATTGTGTAAATAGAAAGCATAACTGTTCCGCGCGGAAAGCGAGTACGTTGCTCGTGCAGTTTCCTGATCTGCGTCAACTGATTTACTCCAATGCGGCGGTCCGGATAACCCAGATGGTGTGCACGAAGTTCATTATCACGATCAGCCGATCAGTCGTGAAATCAAAGCACACAGAGCCGGTCACAGAAAATTATTCTCGTTTGGCGACAGGTGGCTTTTAACCACTACAACAGGACGATCAATAAGATGTTCCATTTTTGTACCTGTCTAATCTCAGCATCACCCACAATTCTGCCGCATGTACCGCACCCGTGTCCTATGACTGTTACAGTGTACTGCCAATTACCAGATCCGAGCATGCGGAAGGCGCCCGGAAAAGACTAGGCGGACGCTGGCTGCCAAAAATTAGGTGGTTTACTTATGTTTCATATCTGTCTGTGCTTACGTCACGGATTTATGTTTCATCTTCTTTTCGTAAGACTTGTCATTTTATCGAACCACAGTTCAAAGTAGTACTACCAATAAAGATGATTTTAAACATCGCATCTTTACGGCAACGTGACTGATGGCATGCCAGACGTTGCCCGTAGTGCCCGCCTGACAGTAACGATGAATTTTCAGTATATTTTTCGACTGCGGTTTTATAGTTTTATCAAATTCGCCTTTAATGAGATCAGTGTCGGCGCAGCACAATATGGCGTTCTAAATCGCATGGGATATATATAATGCAACTTCGATCGTCAGGTCGTTAGGTTTTACCGCTGCTGCATTCATCCGCTCCGTACTCTTTGTTAAAGAGGTAATGCCCCATCAAGAAAGCCGCAGTTGGCAGTTACAAAGAAGAGAGACAGTAGCAGGGAATTGTTTAAATTAACGAAGACCGATCACCTGCGCCTGTTCCAGATAAGCAAATGCTGAAGCCGAGCTGCATGTGCAATGTTCTGTGCCCTGCGTGGTAATTTACTAAAAATAGGCAGCATGTGCAGAAAAACTACTCTGCACTTCCGGATCAGCCGGATGAAATGGTTCGCGGTTGGATTTCAAATTTGATATTAAGGTTAACGATTCGTTTTCAAGCTTTGAGTATTGTCTAAGTCCGGTTGCACAAATATCGACTTGGGAACTCATCAAGTTCTCTGGTGAATTTATTACTTGAAAAGCGATACACTGTTTGAACAACATCGTTAGTCAGTCGTTTCCAAAACAAAACAAAAATTATAACAAATAAAGTTAATCTAAACGTGTCTCTCCATCCACGGTTCCGAGGACAGAAGCCGCATTTCTGAGTTGAAATTTCCAGAGGGAGCAGCCTCGTAGGTACTCATGAGATCGCCGTTCGCCCGTATTTTCCTTGAGACGGTTTGCTGTTTCCTTAATCAGAAAAATAGCCGCTGGTACCCACGCACCGAACGTTTCGAAGCCAAGCGGTTCAAATTAAATAGGTACCCACCTTTCAGATAGGAGGGTAACCGGCGTTTCTTCTTTTCTACTTGTTCGGCGGCCGAAGCAGGAGTCATTGCAGTAGTTTGGGCATTGTTGACACAAGTTACATCCCACCCAAGACATAGGCCTCGCGTCCATGCGAAGGAACTGTAACCGTCAGGACGTTGTTTGGATGCATGTTAATGTTTCACTGGGCTCGAGCAAAGAAGGTGAAACCAGTTCTATATCTACACTAACAGGACAGATCCCAATGTAAATTATTCACGGGCAAATGTATCAGGGCGACGTGGATTTGTCGCGCCTGGATGAATTCCGCCGAGTTATTAATGTGTGTGTGCTGAGTGAGTGATGCGAACGACCCTTGGCCATGGCGATCTTTAGTATGTTTCCTCTTCGGTGTTGTAAAGGTTAGCAGTTAATGTTTTGTTTTACGTCTACAGAGCACAAAGGAAATATACCTTATCGAGGCCTGTAGACGATGCAGAATACTGTCTCATAAATTATAAATAACTACAATGCATTTGCTGGATCATACTGCGCATATGCTAACTGATAGATCATCGCGAGATCATAACAATACGACCGATCGAATCAGCACACACATTCCTCACAAACACATTTGATGGCTAAGTGACTTTCTGAATGGTATGATTTGTTTTCGGGCACTTTTTTCCGCTGAAATGTAATAGGCAATTGTCGAATGTCATTTATGAATTTGTCTGTATTCTTGTGCAGTCATTACAAATTACAATAGTTAGCTTCACCATAAGATTATTATAAAAAGATTATTCTTGTGCATCTCCAGTCCTTCAAATACACGATAGACCAGTTTCCTGCAGTGTGATACTTATTCGTGCTTTATCGCTCAGAAAAGTGATAATGACAGCGACAACGTGAGAACAATCGGAAATGTACACAATTTCCGGGGGAGCGATAAAGAATGTAATCAAGGTCTCGATCAGAAAGAATACTGTATCGTCAAGTCTACGGCATGGTCAGGCGCTTTTGTATTTACTGTCCAACATGCACTGCAGTGACTGCACAATACTTCACTCTGGTTTTGGTTTGTTTTATGTGTTCTCTGTTTTCGATTTCGGTGTGAATGTTGTATTTGTACAGTTGTACGATAATGTTGTTATAGTTAGCAACTTAGCATCGATTATAGTTAGCGAGAAACAGCTTAGCGCGGTAACAGTGTAGCGGCTGTTTACTTCGTACTAATATTGTGAAATATCCAAGGCACCGTAAAAAGCCCTGACAGCAGGAACAAGCCAATTTGAAAAAGTACATATTATAGCACATAATCATGGGCCGTGCAGTTTTGCATAGAAACACTACACACTCCCTGATGTAGAAATTAATTATGAATCTTTCTCGTTACTTCTTTAAAAATCTGCGGCAAATACGCTTAAGATCAGTTATTAAATAAGTCGATAATAGGGGATCCAGAATAGCCTGCGCTGTCCACAAACGAGTCAAGCTTTCGCTTAGGTAGGAGGCTACCGAGACGTCCATAATAGCCAACATTTGGTCGACTTGATGAGGTGTCCATGTAATATTGAGACTGCATGTTAACGACGTCAGGATGAAAAATGTTCGCCTGTTTTGCTGAGTACTCTTTTCTCGGTGACGGCTGTTCGGATCGTTAACTTGCTCAGCCTCGTTAACGAGCTGTAAAATGATATCCGAATTAGCATCAGCGGCTTGTTTCGAAACATGGTCAAGAAATGTAGGTACATACAAAACCATTCTCTCATACAAAATTCGGTTGGACAGACAAGTAGGCCTCACCTTTCCCGGTACAACTGAAGAATTCCGCTTCATAGTGAATGCCATGTCATGTGTACCCTCAGCATGTCTCACCTTCGAATGGGACCGAAGCCTGGCAACAATAAATATGTACGAAATTGCCACAAAGGCAATCGGTGTTAAAAAGAGACAACTTTATACAGCTATTGCCCACGGCTTCTGGGCATCAGTGTTCATTTCGCACTTCAACTCCTCTGTCGAATCCCGGTAGAGGTGCGAGTCCATGACAATCCCTGGCAGAGTCCAAACGTGCGCGTAAAAAAAACTCCGCAACACAATACCAGTGCTGCTTTCAGCGAATGTTTCCGTCGATAACTGTAGGGAAAAACGACAGCCCAGAACCGGTTAAGCGTAATTAAGACGTGGGAGTGCATGGCCCAAGCAGTTATTAAGTACTTGCAGTAAATGAACAAGTCGCACATGGCCCAGCTCAACACCCAACGATCGCAGGATAGTTCGTATAAAAGGTCAAGCGGGTTGTCTAATATGGCGAAAGATAAGTTGGCTAAAAGGAGGTTTCCGATGTAGATTCTAAAGGATGTATTAATGCTTTGATCAGGCCGAAGAAGGCTGATTAGTCCTAAAAGGTTTATGATTATAACGCAGGACATAATGGTTAAGTCGACCCAGGCCATCGGTTCTGTCCAGTTGCCAAAGTGGTTGCAGGATTCATCCAAGAGTCTGTCGTCGTCCGTATGGTTGTTGTCGGAAATATTCACCATGGAGACTGTATACATAGGGCTGTAGTATGCGTGGGCCGCCATATGGTTTGTGTCAAGAAGCCACATCAAGAAATCATACTGTAATTGTTCGGCTCGGAAAGCGAGCGCTTGGCTCGTTCAGCAGCACGACGTGCGTCAACAGATTACGCTTGATGCAGCAGTTGGCAAGGTATATAAGAATGATGATGTTTGTTAAAGTTCACCACAACGATTAGCCGACCGCCGGTCGGCGACCGGTAGTAAAATCAGAGCAAAAAGAGCCGTTCCGAGAAATTTATTCCCATTCGGAGACAGGTGGCGTTTAACTAAGTAGTAAAACACTGGATGTTACGTAAACGATCACACCCGTGTCCTGTAACTGTTACTGCCAATTACACGATCCGAGAACGCCAAAGGCGGCCGGAAAAGACGGGACTGCCGCAACCTGCCGAAAAACCGATGACGGTTATTATTATTTTTTAACTTGTTTACGTATGTTTCATATGATATAAAACATACGGAAGCAAGCTAAATAATAACAATACGTCAATACCCCTAAAATTTGACTGTGCTTTTGTCAGGGATTTATGTTATTCCCTTTTTGGTACACTTGCCATTTGTCAAAGAAACACAGTTTTATAGTAGGGTGACTGGAGGCATGGCATCAGTTGCCACTGGTATCCGCCGGACAGTGACGATGAATTTTCAGTTCTGGCAGTATAATTTTCGACTGCAGGTTTATCAAATTTGCTTCACTGAGATCGATGTGGCCGTACCATATATGGTGCTACGGTAAATCACATGCGATGGCCCGACTTCGAATTTCGATCGTCTGGTCGTTGGTTTTGACCGCTGTTGCACAGATCTGCATATGGCGCGCGAGGCCCGTCAAAAGGTTACAACTGTTTTAAGACTACAGTTTCCTTAAAGTTCTGGGTGACGTGTTTAAAGACTACCTCTTATTCTTTAAAGAAGCCAAACGATCATTAAAAAATCCAGATTGTACAGAAAGATCTTCTCTTCACATTAAAGAACATCTTTAAAGACTAACACTATTCTTGAAAGACGTTAGTCTTTAAAGGTTGGCGTGAGTCTTTAAGGATTTGTTGCAGTCTTGAAAGACGTTCTTTGCCGTTGCATTCTGACGCTCTCTTTAGTCTTTAATAGACTAAAGAGAGTTAATTTAGGTCTTTAAAGAGCGGCAGTGTATCTTTAACCACTAACAGAGCCGATGTTAGCGAAAGTCTTTAAAGAGTTGTTTCCCTTTTCACGGGCCTCGCGCTCCATATCTGCACGGTCTGTACCTTAATGAGGTAGTGCTGTCCCATTCATGAAAGCCTTACGAAGAAGAAAGGCAGTAACAGGAAGTTATTAAACAACGACCGATCACGTGCGCATATTCCAGTTAAGCACAAATTCAGAAGCCGATCTGCCAGTGCACTGTTCTGTGTCATGCGCGGTGATTTCTAATTTCTACGTATCTAATAATAAGCAGCATGTGCAGAACAAGACTCTGCACTTCCGGATGGACCGGAGCCGCCGGATGGAATCGTTCGCGGTTGAGTTTCAAATTTAATAGTAAGGAAAACGACCTGTTTTACAATGTCCGTTTTCATATTTTTGCGAATACAGTAGGTAAGTTCGACTACGATCGTAACAAATATGCCGGACTTCATTACCGCTGTTCTAGCATATCGTAGATATGCTCATATGCATACGTCACAGGAATACGTGAAGCAGATCAAAATCGTGGACGGGGGCATTTGTGCTTCAGCTGTGTTTCCCAGAACAGATTAAATGGTGGTAAATTTCTCTATCATTCATCTACCGTCCACTACGTACCTCTGCATTCTGGAGGAGCGGTTTTATTCAGCTATAAAATTTTTTTTAACATAACGTCAGCAATATTCCTCATTCAGCTGATAATATAAGCGGTAAAGGAATAAAACCGACCGTAATTTTAAAACAGTGTGTGAAATCAAATGGCCCGATTGATCAAGTTGGCAAGCTTACTGGAATATGCTGTAAAATCATTCCTTCTGTTACGTTAACTGTTTCGTTTGTCGAAATTTGGTGGGACTCTGAAATTACTTGCATCAAACCATCATGGTGTCGGCTTTATCTTGTTCAGAACGGCAACAAGGAACAACTGGCGGGCTACAGCGGAGAACAGACGTCCAGGTCACGTCCTGGAACTGCTGCTTTACGATCCATGTTACGAAAAAAAACGTCCAGTACCGAATTCAACAAACTAATCTTTCATGTACCAATAAAACACAAAGCGCTAATGTACTGCTGAAGTACCGTACGGCGTACAGGCGCATTCCTTTATTGTGCAAATTTTTGTTTGTGAGTTACGCACACGCATTTCTGCCGCCCCGTATGCAAGTTCCTTAGCATGCACTTTATGAACGGAAAAAAGCAACCTGCTGCAAAAGGCGGTAGGGGAATTGAAGAAGCAAACTAGTATGCGTTCAGTCGGTGACTCGGTTCCGTACTGGCCGTACGTACGTCGCAGAGAGACGGTGAGAAAACCAGACTAGCCACAGACAATCGTGCATATTTGTCGATGTTCGGGGTCAGTGCTCCTACATTACCATCGCTAATGATTCATCAACGCTTATCATCAATTTGAGCCTGCAATTGACGGATGAGGTCCTTTTGCTCCACCGTCAGTGGCTGGTAATTCGCCGTATTTGCTTATTCGCCCGATCCCTGTTGAGTTTTTGGTGAAAATCTTTACTCATATCGAAAATTCTTATTCTTATCGATTCTTATTCTTCTGTACATTGAACATTCTTATCGAAAATGGAAGTTTCAGTAGAGGGAGCGGGAAGCGGGGATGCTGCTCCGCGATTTTTCGCAGCTGGAGACGTGGTTCTTTCCTGCGAGCCATGGGTCTGCTCGTTCACATACGAGTATCGTGAACAGCTGTGCGCGTACTGTTTCAAACTGTCACCAGATAAGCTGAAGATGTGCTCCCGTTGCCAACTCCATCATTACTGCAGTACTGAATGTCAGGTAGGA
>JAQGAU010000068.1:0-45867 GCA_034698045.1 Paramacrobiotus richtersi
AGGAAAAACTTGTAGAACTTACTCCAATGGAGCGAGCGTTTTCCCCAAGTACAGCATAACATGCCACATTAACAGTGATTCGGTCGTGACATCCTTATCAATCGTCAACAAGGTATCCGCAGCCATTTTGTACAGCAGCGCCAGAGTAAAATTACGTGGGTGAAGAACCTCCTCCGCTCTCTCGATAAGATCCATATTCGGCTTTATATCTTTGAGTAAAATCATCCGGGTGGTGAGATGCGGCGTACGGTACAAATCCACCCTGTCCAAAATCACACTTCTGTGACCCGATCGTGTCTTCTGTCACTCTTTCGCTTCTGTGACCCGATCGTCGTTTATACGTCCACAATCATCACAAGGTTCGCAGGCTCGCCTGTCCAGTGGAATGGAGTTATTGCATCCAGGTGTTCCGCATTTGATGGCGTTCCTCTCGGCTTCTTTAGCGGGATCAGTGCAAGCACCGCACTTGCATGTCGCGAAAACTTCGGCGTAACGGAGGAAACGCTCGGTTGGAGATGCAAACGGTGAACCTTGCGAAGCAATGACCTGAAATTGTGTACCTATATCAGTCACATACTGTTGCCTAGAAAATTCAGCATCGCTTACCGGCTCGCCTTCGTAAATATTCCTAATCGCCTTTACAATGAGTTGTTTATCCTGGCTATAGGATTTGATGTTCCTGTTGCACGCAAGTACCGAACCAATGGCATCCGGCTGATACATCGCCAGACCAATTCCCGGTTGCTCGCCGGGTTTGCGCATGCCGACAATAACTGAGGCATTGCATACTATTTTGCTGTATAATTCGAAGAAAGCCTCGGAATCTGAATGGAATATTCCTTTTGGATCGAGCACTTTCAGTCCCGGTGCCCACTGATTAAATCGTGCCTTAGCAATGACATCGCGGCTTACGGAATCTGTGCAGGATATGTATTTGCAGTAAATGTGCCAGTCTTCATGGTCAGCGGTCTATTCGAAAGCAGAACTGGTTTACGTTTTACGTCATTCTTTCTGGACCCTGGTAGGGTGGTTACTCACAGTATCGGTTTAATAGGTTAGTTTAGACCTTGCCTTAAGTTTCGCGACTGCTTTAACGAATAGCAGCCAGTATTCAAATCCAGCGTGACTCATATTGCTGGTCCGTGTATTTCGCAGTAAAGTGCATTCGTTTTTGTGTGAGCATTTCCAGTCTGCCTTCTGCAATAAATTTCATCTTTGCCATTACATCACACGCCCATGAAAGCCGTCTTTTTATTATCCCGCTGATTTATTACCTGGCAGTATTCGCTGCAATAGCGTACAAAACGGCATTTGGAACTTCTTGCCGGGTCTTTATTTGGAATGGATAGGCAATAATGGCAGACGTGTTCAAGTAAATCAGGACGCACAGTAAATATCCACGGCTTTCTAATAGTAACGAGATCGCCCAATTTAAATCGGATTTTTATAGCTGGAGGTTCCATTTCGTAATGTAAGCGTGGTCTTTCTAAAATTCTTAATGGTTGCAAGCCACCGTGTTTGCGATTCGGATAACACTTGCTAGCACAGTACAGCGTGCGTAATTGTGCTGTATAAAGTAGCTTGCGGTTGTGGAGTTTATCAATGAGCGTGCACTTTTGCTATAGTACTTTTAAATGCCTTCCAACCGTGAAGGACATTGCACCATTGTTAAGGTCACTGCGGTCTGATAAGAGTGTGCGTTGTCGCAAACTACTGATACCATGTATTCATATAATACAGCTGTTGTTCTGATTCCTCAAGCGCTTCTAACTTAATCTGTTCCAGCGATTGTTCGTGATCTAAGCTCGGAATGTGCAACAACAAAAAGACCCGTGAACAATCTATCCGGAATAGACGGAATAATCAGCGGAATAAACATCATCAGTTGAGGTGTTCCGACTGAAGTCTAATTGGGGCTTAGTGAGCAAGAGTATGGCCCAGTTTTATGGTAGCACCGGCAAATAAAACTATCATCCTAAATCTGATCGCATCGATCGGGATCCTGGTGCATAGCGCAAAGTGTACAAGGGCAGGATCGCAGAACGCGGTGACTATTTATGTCCCCATATTGTAGCCGTGAAGGAGATCTGTTTCTGCGTAGAGGAATACACACACGGAAAAGTCGACGAAAGGAGAGGCATTGCTATGATAAATAAATGGAAATCTTTGCTGGCTTTTTATCATCCAAACGTTGTTGCTTATCACAAGGTATCCGTTGAAAAGCGACAGTCGGGTCGAGATGTGGAGCTTTTAGGGACCACTACCCAGGTAACCAGTAAAAAGATTCGTTATCCAATAATGTTTGTGAAGAATTAGGTTCTCAACGGGCAGGTACAGTAACAAACAATTACGCGGGTATTCCAAGGGACCCCTATCGTTGATCAGGCGAAGGAAACGGCCAAGAGAAACTCCACTGGTACTCGAAAATGCTGACTTATCGTACGGGCAAAGCATGATTAAAATGTCCGAAACAAAGATTTTATTCTCGTATCAAAAGCTACTTCGCAAAAAGTGCAACCACGCGGGATCGAACCGCTGCGCTCTCGCTCTGTGGCCGAGCGTCATACGACTGAGCTAGCTGCATTAATCAAAAAGTTTTGTCGCTCAACGTTTGCTACGACGCAGCCGTCACAAAACGTTTCATGACTGCAGACGGTACTCATTAAAAGCGGCTGGATTCATCAAAGCGGTGACTAGACTGAGCAGCTTCCCATTGTCAAAGGAATTGGACTTTGCGCAGCAAGTTGCGCAAGGACTGGCGTTTCTACATGCTAATAATATTATACATTGTGACATTAAGCCAGCAAACATACTGCTGAGTCGAACAGGAAAGGGTGCGTACGAATACAGCCTCAGCATCTCTGATCACCATGATCGCGTAGTGCTGAAGGGTAACCGCACAGTTGGAGACTTGACATGCGAAAAGGGCACACCAAGATATATGTCCCAGGAAATGGCGGCTGTTGCCCTGCAAGCAAGCAATGAAGATCCCGGACGAGGAACCGATGTGTGGAGTCTTGGGGTAGTCATGGTTGATCTTGTTGATTGCCATCTGGGAATCGAAGAAAAATGGATTGCTACGAGCTTGCGCACATTAGGTGTTTGCTTAGCGTAGCAGCGTTTCTTGCCCGCGCACATGCCGAGTGGAACCACGTCAATACGAAACTATAATGCGGCGTAAACGTAAGTCGATCTTTTGCCTCTTTTATGCACCTTAATTCGCGTGCAGATTGCAAAATACCCTCCCAGGAACCATTTTCCTCACTGGCGCAATTACGAGATGAACGTCCTGCTCCAACAATCACTATCACCTTGCAGCGCTTTGATTATGGTCACGGCACAGGAACCAAATATGAAATAGCCCGTTTTAATATTACTTTGTAACAGTTCTGTTCAACTCATTAAAATGTGAAATAACCTGAACGTTCGATGCTGAAGAAAAATGGTTTGTTCTTATTATTTTTTTTTATTTCGTCTTGTTTCTGATCAAACGTTCGGTACTGAATGAAAACAGCCAGTTTTGTGCTTAGTATTAGGTTTGTTTCGTCCTGCTTCACCGTGCGACGTCTTGGCTGCACCAGCAAGTTTGCCACAATGTTTCTCAAATCTCCGAGCCAGACGGATCGATTCAACAAAGGAGTGCACGCACGGAAAACGCCGACGCAGTAAACGGATCTGATCATATGATAGAGTATTCTACTCAGATATCTAGGTAAATTATTCTGGTAACGTATCACGAGGCCGGGATGCTTTATCCAAACTTGCCGACCCTTACCGACCTTTGCTCTAAAAGCAGAGCACTGCTCCCACAAAGGTCATTGCTGTTGAATGAACGTCTTTGGTGCACTGTGCAAGGAAAATTGGTTACGATTGCGATCCGGTATAATTGCAGTTCTATTTGATAACGGTGCGACCGTAGCGTGACAGTCTTGGCTCTGGTTTGTCTGATTATCAGAAAGCACTTCCGAGCTAAAGCTACAAACATTTAACGGCAGGGTCTAAAACATGGAAGTGGAAACTTCCACTGGAAGTGCGAACTTCCAGTATGGAAGTGGCACTTTCTAAAACCTGGAAGCACTGGCTAAAACATGGAAGTCCAGTAGAAAAACCTGGAGCCACATTATTCCGTGAAAATGTACTGTATTTCCCGTAAATACGGAAAAAGAAATACTGTATATGCTGAGGAGGAGTATACTGTACACTAAATAACGGAGTTTTACTGCACATGAGCTGCTGAGCGCAGCGCGCCGCACAGGCCGCGGAAGTAATTACTAGGACTTCTGAATTATCTGAACAGACATCCTTACAATTCACAGGTACGTGAGCATGTTGTGCGGCGGCAACACGTGCCGACATAATTATGATAGACGTTTCCCGTGTGCGTCGTAACTACCAGTATATAATTTTGTCTAGACTGGTACATTTACAAATGAATGTCTGTATTCCTCTGCGCACTACGCAGAAAGAAGTCCACTGTCTACTCTATTATAAACCAAAAGAAATGTGACTTGCCAGTTTGTAAGCTGTTGCAGTCAAAAAAGCCAGACTAGTCAGTAGTCAGTAAGATCGTGAAATTTTGCCGCCCATGTAACAACCAGAATGCTCAGTCAACCGGTACATCACATCTGTTCGCAAAAAAATGTACTCTCGATTCTCTTATCTGGGAATCGTGACAGCTGCGACTTGCTCAAACCAGTCGCAATGTTGAAAAGCACAGCTGCGAGAAAACATAAACTATGTAGATGTGCTTTGGCAGTTGGCCGCTAAATCGAAAGCCTTAGTCATTAAATTTCCTTTGTACACTTGCTCATACTTGCAGTTGTAGAACCAGCAGCTATACGTTTCGACTTGTTTTGACTGCCGCTCGCTAATTGCGCTGTCCAGCAAATTAATAGCTGAGCTTCTTGCACGCTGTTTTCATCCGTAAAATGGATCACCGAAGCGATGAAGGGCGCGATGAAGCGGTAAGCAAATAAGTCGGCTATATTAGTTTTGTAATTGCACAGTATATAATGCACAGCTTGTAACTTAAATTTGTTATTTATATATACTAGGATGATGATAGCAGTTGGGTCACGGAGAACAAAAAACGGTCACCTTCTCCTGTGGCAGGCCATAACCGACAACGTGCATGGTGAGGAAACAACACGTAGTTTGAATTATGGTGACGCGATCGCAAACTGTGCAAAATATGTTGTTTCACGGTGGAAGTTTAAAGAGCGGAACTAAAAGCGTTGGCACCTAGAAATGCGTGAAAGCGGAAGTGGAAGATTTCGATCCGGCAGAGATCATTATTTTGCCTGATGTCCGAGAGAAAATGCTTCCCGTTCATTTCCGGCACGTGAAGAACATATTGAACGTAAACTTTTCTGTATAATATCTTCTCTTCATTTTCTCTATCATGTCACCGCCATTTTGCATTCAAAACAATCCGCGTATATGTCCATCTCTGCAGTATACCGCTTTACTCAGTAATATTTGCAACAATAGTGTTCCGGGTGTTGTGCTACAGCGTCGGTGATCTTCTACTGATGCTGGTACGGACTACGGAGTAGTGTTCCTCTCTTTCCGCGGTTTTTGTGGCTGTCAGAATGTCTCTGTAATCGATATCCTCATACATATGCATGCTTGTTTTGATGTTGGCTTTAATTTCGTATCTGGCAGGACGCCCTTTTTACTGATAAATGTTTGTCACCAGCGAGCTTCACTTTCTACCGTAACCAATAATGTTGCGTCTACATAGTGGTCAGAAGTCAGGCTCAGAATTGCCAGACTGCCGCTTCCATCTTTTCGCCAGTGCTTCCAGGTTTTAGAAAGTGCCACTTCCATACTGGAAGTTCGCACTTCCAGTGGAAACTTCCAGTGGAAGTTTCCACTTCCATGTTTTAGACCCTGCCACATTTAACTATTACAAAGGCAACCTACGCACCGTCGTCCATTGAATCTGGAAGTAATGCCAGATTGGCAATTACCCAGCCAGATTAAGTTTCTTGAAAGGATTATTGCTTTACACAAATTCAGCCACAGGATATCCTAATGTTGTTTCCTTCTTCTGGGAGTTGTGTTGTCATGATTCTTCGAATCCAAGACTCTTGTCCACGGCTGCACAACCTGAAAGCGAACAGGGTAGCTTTTACAGAACCCAATGTATGCGAGTCAGCTATCTGTTATCAAGCTGAAAGACATAATGTAGCAGTAGAATGTAGAACATCTGCGATTGATATTTGATAACTATTCAACCGAAAACATGATGACCAACCCCTTTACGAATAGAAACCATGTATCGAAAACGTTTGCGCAGTATTATCTATGTCGATTACCGGTTACAACAGCCGTAAAAGCCACGAAACATCAAGCTGACGCACAACCACCGGGATAAAAAAAATCCCGGTCAAACGTATCCCCGTCAAATTACGATTTATTTACACCTAAGCACTTTCGTATTCTAAATTAATTAGTAATTAAAAAATGTGACAAATCTCAGGAAAAAATCGCTGAGTCGAACGGTGTACCGCGTTATTGATGTGACAACTGCAACCAAAGTTACGGGAAGGTTGCTTCTTAAAAAACGGGTTGAATGCGGCCCCCCCTGGCAGGAGGTGACTTCAAATACGCATGTCACGCAAACCGAATCATATGGCTTATAAAACCGCCAAACCACCGTCTGAATCTTCGAGTGTAAAATGTATGGTTTGTTTAGCAAGTATAACGCGTTTCTGCTTTACTCAAAGCTCAAAACAGTGCCCCAGACTGATAAGGTCATTGCTGTTGAATAAATGTCTCTCCTACGCACTGTGGAAACAACGTATCCGATGCGGAATAATGCATGTCGTCGTTGTAGAAGTACGAGCTGAGCGTAACAATACCGCTTCCGCTATCGATGATAATGAGAAAGCATTCACGAGCTACATTTAGGACAATTTAAGGATCATAAGAGCATCGTAAACACGGTTTTCTATCAAAACCGGAAGTGCTGGCGAATAGGGAACGCTGCCAACTGCAAGCAACGAAATTAATTTTGCTGAAAGGATAATTATTTTATATGAACTCCAGCTACGTTGATACGATTATTATTCCTTCTTGGAGCTGTGATATGCCATGACTCCGCCAAAGGCAATCTAGTATTGATTGCAACTGAGATTTCCCTGACATTCCACAGTTTGCCCACCAACATGGCTAATGTTACTTTGCATGCAGACGTTGCCGACAATGCCCGAAACAAAAGCAATAACATCGAATACTTGCTAGCAATATATTACTCGACAGTAGTCTGGTTGGACTTGCTGGTGCTGATTTTGTTCATGTCTGACAAACGGCTGATCACGGCTTTCAACATCTATCTAATCGACCTCATTTTTTCGTACACAGCGTTTCTTTCCATGCGGTCAGTCTTAGACTGGCTCAGTTTGGAGGCGCGGTTCTCTGCGATCCTAAGCCCGTCTTTGTGTGGCTTCAAAATACTGGTCGAATGGGTCGTTGGACCGGTTGCCGGAGTTAATCTGTATATTTTGGCCGCCACTCGTTTATGGGCCATCACATTTCCAGTATCCTATCGCGAACGCCACACTGTACGGGTGGCTGTAGTCATCTGTGTGCTGGTAAAGATCATTGGCTATTCCACGCGCTTACCGCATTTCATCGCTAATACAATGATTTCACAAACCGACAACAGAAACGATACAATTTCGTTCGCTGTGTTTGGAACTGAATGTCGTGTTCCCACCGAGGCGTTTCCGACATTATTCTATGTGGTAAAATACATAACAACGGGGTGTCTTGCGATTGTCTATGTGGCTGCGCCGTATTCTATCATCATGTGAAGGATACGACGGAGGAATGTCGGCGTTACCGGTAAGAAACTCTGCAGGAAGCGTTTACATGACCGGGAATAGTTTTACGGAGGCTTTTCGTCTTTGCGCGACATTGGATGTAACAACTTGCGCTTTTTCTATGCAGAGTTTGTTTAATAGTTTGTTTACTGGGGTTGTTCTAGCGCAAGGTGCCGCACGGAAACTACGGCAACCGGGACAGAAAGGAACATTCAGAATATACATCATGTCAACTCTGATCCATTTCTGCTGCACCGTGCCAAGTCTAGTCACCACCAATCTCCTGCCTCGCGACCGGTCTGCTAACACTGTTTCCAGGTTATGCTACGCTCTCGTATATTTCATGGAGCCCATGACGTGCCTGCTTTGCGTACCACTTGCGCGAGAGCTGCTTATGACGAGAATGCGAAAAGCATGGCGGAAAGTGTTTGCCAAAGCATACAGCGACCGAGAAGTAGAGCCTATCATGGAATTGACGTAAGTCATGATGATCAGCTAACGCGGTCTATCGGAACGATCAAGTTACTGAACTACGCCATTAGTCGGAACAGGAAAGGGATTATCCCCTGGGAATTAACCCGGAATTATTCCCCCTGGGAAAGGGGTGTGGGAAAGAAATACAAATTATAGCAACAACAGCAGGGACATAAATGGGAACAGAAACCGAAATTTCGGAATAAGTACTGCTCTTTTTGACTGCTACATATTACGTTCGAATTGGTAATGTTCAGCGAAGTACGCCTATGATGGAAGCGTTACAAAAGGGCTTTGAAAGAGGAATCTTCAACATACGCTTTTATCCGATCCAGTTACCGTAACCAAAGCGCTGTGAGCTGTATGTCATTGTTGGTGTACGTCGATTACGCTGAATTTGTAGATGACCATTCGGCTCTAACGAACGTCACTTTTGGGGGGCGGCGCATCACTTGAAAGAGCTCAGGTGTTAGAACTGCTAAATGACTTGTTTTTCCTAGTATATTTTGCACGTATGTGATATTATATGGCAGTCGAAAAGAGCAGACCACAATCTGCACTGCATATACTGACCATAAGGCCATTTCCTCTTCTTTCCCAGCACGAGCAGCTCCTTTTCCTACGTTTCGGTTCCTGTTCCTACCTGTGTTCCTACTGCTGTTCCTGCAAAGTTGTTTTCCTTTCCTACAATGTGATAGAATTCGTAATTCCTGTTTCGGCCAAAGGGGTTGGCTCAACTTATCTCGTTCCGACCGAATCTTTTATCGATCATTATGCATAATTATAGTGATTTGCAGAAAACGCTTTGGACTGTTCCATTAATAGCGAGGTTCGAGTGTCCGCTGCTTTTACTCCTCACCCTGCTGCCGGTTCCGGTTGTCGGGTGCAACCGTGTACGCTTGGATCCAAGATAAGAATCGCTACAGTGTTGGCAGTAGGCTGTAGATTATAGGCAGCGTATACTCAAACCTGGCTCTTTAGGGAACGGTCTGCAGTGCAATTTTTTTTTAAATATTTCCTGTTTGTTTGCTTTAGCGTGTCAACACGGCAAGACATCACACCAAATCTCAACATATAGACAGCAGCTTATACGAAACAGTGTCGCTACAAGTAATTGAAGCAAATCGCCTGGTGGACTGAGGTCGTGTGCTCAGCGACTCTGCAATTAGCCATGAGAATAACGGAATAAGGATCCACTGAGTCAAGAGTATCCCATCCAGCTCGCGCTTTACGACAGGCGGCTTTAGCAGTCTGCAAGCAACTATGACGACGTCTACGTGCGTACTGCTGCAGATAGTTCGCAGCGCACGTGCCGCTGAATTACCGTGGGTAAGCCTGTTACGAAATGGCGTCACTGTCCGTCCCGCGAACACCCCGCGGTTCCCATTTGTCTGCTACCGCTGCAGTCACAGATACTTTTGGCTCCTCATTAAAACTGATACATCTCTTCAAGCGAAAGGTTCAGCAAGTTTTCCGAGTGCAACGACCCACCGCTTTTCTTGATCGCTACGTCATGTGCTATCCAGTTGTTCATGAAAATGCTGCTGCTGTTGTGTGTTTTGTTTGCATTTTTCTTTGGAGTCCGATCGGACAAAAAATGCATGATAGATATGCTTCAATTCCCGCGTTGCGGCAGGAGCGCAGTATCACACCGTCAGTGCAATTGCGACATGAGCGACGGTATTATCGATTTTTGTAGTTTTGATAGTCCTATGTTAGACGCATTTCCAGCACACAACACAGGTCACAGTAATACACGGCATTATCTGGCTGTCCCGACAGGCAGCTCAAGATAAGGTCATCGGAAGTACGTCACGCAAATATGCTTATGTCTGTTGAAACCACCGCCAAAGTCGTACTCTTTCGAGCGAAAAATGCATAATTTGTTTTGAAAGCATTCCACGTTTCTGCTAAACGCAAATCTGAAAAGAGAGCACCAGAACGACTAGTTATCCCTGCTGAGCGAATGTCTCCCTTCACTCTTGCTCACTGTGTAGAAAATTGTTCCTGAATCTGTTGCGGTACAATAGATTTTATCATAGTACTGCAGAGTGTAACAATGTAGCTAGCTTCCGCTTTCGGATGGTAATCAGCAAACATTCCCGGCTTAGCTGTACGACAACTGCATGATCACAAAGGCAACATGTTCACGTTTTCCCTTAAAACCGGAAGTGTTGTCAAATCTGGAACTAATTTTAGAGAAGGCAAGGAAATTAATTTTGCTGAAAGGATAATTATCTTACATAGGTATCGGCTACGGAGACGGAGGGGTGGGTGTAAGTCCATCTGGTAGCTAAGATGTCATGATTACGGCAACACAATATACATAGCTAGCCAGTTGGATTCCCCTCCCATTCCGCAATCAGTCCATCAAAATGGCTAACGTTACTTTGCATGTAGACGTTGCCGACAATGCACAAAGAAAAGGTAGCATCGAATACGTGCTAGCAGTATATGATTTAGGAGTAGCTTGATTTGACTTGCTTGTGCTGATTTTATTCTTGTCCGACAAACGTCTGATAACGCCTTTCAACGTTTACCTAATCGACCTCATTTTTTCGTACACAGCTTTTCTCTCCATGCGGTCAGTCTTAGACTGGCTCAGTTTGGAGGCGCGATTCTCTGCGATCCGAAGCCCGTCTTTGTGTCGCTTCAAAATCCTGGTCGAGTGGGTCGTTGGACCGGTTGCCGGAGTGAATCTGTACATTTTGGCCGCAACTCGTTTATGGGCCATCACATTTCCAGTATCCTATCGCGAACGCCACACTGTACGGGTGGCTGTAGTCATCTGCGTGCTGGTGAAGATTATTGGCTATTCCACGCGCTTACCGCATTTCATCGCTAGTACAATGATATCACAAACCGACAACAGAAACGATACAATTTCGTTCGCTGTGTTTGGAACTGAATGTCGTGTTCCCACCGAGGCGTTTCCGACATTATTCTATGTGGTAAAATACATAACAACGGCGTGTCTCGCGATTGTATATGTGGCCGCGCCGTATTCTATCATCATGAGAAGGATGCGACGTAGGAGTGTCGGCATTACCGGTAAGAGGCTTTGGAGGGAACCTTCGAAAAATCGGGACTATCATACTTCTTTTTTTTTATACGGCTACAGTAACGAAAACCTGTCGCAGGGACTTCGCTGAGTATTGGAAAGTTTTATAGTTTTTCAGTTTCATATTTTTCGGTTAATTTACAAAATGCAAAATTACATAAAACTACTCGCACTGGGAACTGAACCCACAACAAGATCGTAAAGCCAGATGGTTCACAACGAAGCTAGTGAAAAGTATTGTTTGTTGTTTATAAGTTATCGTATGACGGCTGTCGATGGCTATTCTTTACGCGACTTTGGATGTATCAGGCTTGCGCTTTTTTTACAGAAAGTTTTGGTAACGGGTTGATTTTTGGTGTTCTTTTTCCAGCGCGTGGTGCTGCACGAAAACAACAGGAATCTGGACAGAGAGGAACGTTCAAAATATACATCATGTCAACTGCGATCCACTTCTGCTGCTTCGTGCTTCAATTTTCTACCTCACGACCGGTTTGCCAACAATATTGCGAAGCTCTGCTACGCGCTCGTATACTTCGTGGAGCCCATGACCTGTCTTCTTTGCGTACCACTTGAGCGGGAGCTCCTTATGACGAGACCGAAGATAGCGTGGCGGAAGTTATTTATTAAAGCAAACAGCCATACAGATAATCGAGAAGTACCTATCCTCGAGCTGAAGTAGGTCTTAATGAACAACTAACGCGGTTTACCGGAAAGATCAAGTTACTTTCTTCCGTACAGATCTCATATCGATAATGAATAATGATACATAAGATGTTACACATTGCGGTATATGCACGCTTTCTACAGAAAAAAACACGCACAAGTATTTTAAATAGTATTTCCCATACATTTACCTTGAAACCATGTCGGAAACTGATTCAAGTACGTCTCATTGTGGATAGAAATCGTATGCTAAATGATCCTGCAATCAGCCATCAGACTGAGGGATCTATCCTTTGAGGTACGCGCACCGCACATGCCGCTGCAGTACCGCGGGCAACCTTCCCTTAATACCAAATACGAAACACCCGCACAGCGTACAGAGAACAGCCCGCGACTTCCATTTGTATGCTACCGCTGCATCCGTAGATTCTTGTAGCTCATCATTCAAAACTGATTCATCCCTTGAAACGGAATAAATTCAGCAAGATTCTCGAGTGCGACGATCCAGCGCTTTCTTATGCGTTACGTGTTCTATCCTCGGGAAATACTGCTGAGTGCTGCTGTTGGCATTTTGCCCTACTGCGTCCGATCGGACACGCAATCTGTTTATTGTTTCTGTTTTTTAGAAGTTCTGAACTGTCCGGGTAGCAGACTGCTGTTAATGCTTGTTAGTTACTTTATCAAAATAAAGTCATATTGGTAATAACCGAACCTGCACAGTTTTTGTTATGCGAGTCATAATGCGACCAGCATTAAATTTTAAGATACTGCTGTATACAGCTGGCTCGGCCGTTTGCGGGCTATCATTCTGGTTTTCGGGTACTTATAGTTCATGGTACTACCAGTGGTACTGGTTCTGGTACTGGTACCGGTAATGGTAATGGTACTGGTACTGGTACTGGTACTGGGGCTGGTTATGGTACTGAGTTTATTTGGCATAAGACCGGTTGTACTAGATTACCGTACTGGTACTGGGACTCGCCAACTGCTAAACCACATAAACGGATCCATTGACCACAATGATAAACTAAACTTTAACATAACCGATTGGGGATTTCTAAAACATTACTGGAGCAAGGAAGCGTATTGAAGCTCGTTGCGTTTGTCTTAAACCAACGAAAGAATTTGAACGCATTCGTTTGGTTGAAAAATTTAACATGACTACAAGCATGTTATCACAAGTATGCGTTTGAGGGTACGGTGATCCGCATGCAACCGGAATGGCAGCGTACTTTTCCAAACGCGCTAAGCTCTGCTACGGTAACTGGTAGCGCGAAAGTTGTGAATAATTCGATGGACTTTAATTTTTTTCCGAAATATAAATCGTGCGTGTCACACTGTTCAATAATATACGATCACATATTACAAAACAAAACACATATTCCATTTCTTTGGACGAATCAACCGTACCCACAACACAAATAGCGTTTCCACGCTGTAATGCTACACTTTTGCGTTGGCGGAGGAACTACAGTTGTGAAAGTTGTGAACAAGTTTTTAATAGATATGGTTTGATGACATTAATGCAATCAACCGAAGCAAAGCGAAGGTACTCTACACTCAGCTCAGAATGAGTTTCGTGTCGGTCCGTCGGCAGATAGCCGTAAATTCATTCTTGATTGTTAATAAATTAATGTTGATAAATGACTTTCAATAAAACAATAAAACAAATTATTACTAACAGATTCCGACAAGTCCATAGCAAGTTGTCCATTAATACTAAATAACCGGTAATAAATTAATAATAATAAATGTATTAGAAATAAAGTCATCGAAAATATATAGATATACTTGTTATAGATTAACTATTAGCAAAACTCAATCGGTTAAAAAGATTAGCTATTTGGTGATTTATTTATTAATTTTAATACATGTTATGATTATTATTTTTAATACCGTCATGTTTAACTGTTATTAATATTCGATCGGAATTTGCAGTAGCCAAACACTTTGGAACAAACTTCAGTGGCTATTGGAAATTTTTAGATTGTTTGAATTCTAATGGCCGTCACACTATGGCCGGCATTGATTTTAAACAGAATGCGTGCTTTCCAAATCTTTTGCAGGTTCAGGACAAACACAACAATCAATGTTTCTTACTATAATAATTTATAATTTTTTGAAATTACCTGTCTGAAGTTTAAATTTATCATTGTGGTCAATGGGAATCCGTGTATGGGGTTTAGCGCCTGGCGAGCCTCACTACCAGAACCATAACCAGTGCCACTACCAATACCATTACCAGTACCAGTACCAGTACCAGGACCAGGACCAGTACCAGTACCAGTACCAGAACCAGTACCAGTACCACTGGTATTACCATGAACTATAAGTACCCCTGGTTTTCCAAACTGCGTAAAGTTATCACAGAAAGCGCGTACCCATTGAAATCTATGAATTTAACCTGGGAACGCCTGCTCGGTGCCTTTAGCACCGAGGCTTTACATAGCTTCCACAAGTTTTGTTGTCGTTACGAAAATTAAATTTCTTGATCCTGATAATAGCAGAGATGTTGCTCTACTAAACAACATAACAACCCTGGCAATGCGACTAAAAGACCTGTTTTCGAACATTATGAAATGTGGCGAGAATATCTTGGAGTGTGGTTCTGTCGGGCTTTTTTATCGTTAATTGGTTCTAAAAATCTTTGGTAATGGATTCTTCGCTGTTCGTATTATTGTGTCGGAAGTGCCACTTGTAGACCAGACTTTGAGTGCCAGTTGGTTTTCTGCTCGGTAATAAACAAACAAACAAACAAACAATTTTAAAGTTTTTCCTATTTGCAAAAAAATCTGGGTTAATTCAAAAACGGTCTACTTTTTAATGTAACTTGCTTGCTGGCTAAAAAACACATTACGAAGTACATTCACCGGAGACGGCACACAAAACAATAGAATGTTACTTTCTCAACACCAGATTAATAGCAGAGGAAAACAATCTAGTGTCCTAAATTTATGACAGTTGTTTTAATCGCCTCGGAGCTAAAAGCACCTTGCGGGCGTTGAGACGTCTCGCTCTGGGTAGCTAAAGCAAGGGATGGACGGCTTGTGCCATGATTATCTTGCTTTTGCGCGGGTTCAGTGTGCGCATGAGTGACACACATTGTGGACAATGGCCTGTCTGCCCCCTTTGCTTCGTAAGAACGGCGCGCAAAGAGAAACATCCTGTTCGGCAAAAAGATGAATAATAGAAAAAAACTAATAAAAAGTAAGACCTTCTATGTCAATCCAACTTTACACACATGAGTATGTTCACAGTAACTACCCGGAAGTAGCATCGTTCGGCACAGTCCGGATTTCTCAGCCATTTTCAGTGGAATCGGTGCCGCCGCTACGATTTTGCTTACAGTGGGCGATTCCCACCATAGACAAACCCTCAAAGTGCATAGAAGGTGCTTTTAACACCGAGGCTGTTTTTTGAAAACGTGTGTACCGAAAATTCTGAAAAAATTAAGCTATCTCAATTAGCAGTTATTGACATCGTGTGCAAGGTTTAAACTAGATCCGACCACCCTAAAGGGTGACTGGGGTTCCCGGGTTAATGAAGAATCGATGAAAAGGGCTCCGCTCAAAACGTCCCAGGAAAACTATACAAAAATAAATCAATAAATATAAAAGGAATGCAAAAAGTAAAGCTTCACACAAAGTATTAGGAAGTCTAAATGAGTGCATTATAGACAGGTAAGAAGTGATGTTTCACGTATCTACGCAGACGTAGTTATACATCAAGTACAACAGTTCCCTTTCTTGTCGTATGCTAAAACACTTATTCGTCCAGTATCAATCGTCCACGGTGCAATCCACTACATCCTTCAGAAGCCGCTGAGTAAAGTTACCAACGGCAAGAACATCCCGATCCATGTCCTCGGTCCTGTATGCACTATCCATGCATCGCTTCACGTATTCGCATAGATCCGGGGGAATAATCGTCCGACTTTTTACAAACGACCCACGGGATGGCAAGTGCAGCGAGAATTGAAATATAACATGGAATTCGTCTTCCGAATCCGACGTTCTGGCATATCCGTTCATTTCGCTCCAGGTCTTCCCACCGTTCGGTCAGCCGGGTGCGACAGCGACACCGTGGAATGTTTCTTCCCATACCGTATGACCTTACTTTTAACATCTGCCGTATCATGCTCGTAAAAAAGGTACAGTTACCACACCGATGCCCGAAAGCATAGACTTTTATCATGGTCCTTATCATTGCTGCTGGGTGAAGTTCACCCGATGAACGACTGTGAAGGATCTGGTATACTGAGCGGTGTGGGGCTCTTCAAAATGGCAACATCAGAAGTGCTGGTAACCGACTGCATACAAGGGTCACGCTGTTTGAATGTAGGTTGACGAATCTACGCTCCTTTAGATGTGTGCATAGCTGCAGACAATAGTTAGCTACACAGTCCAAGTTCTATCCACCGTAACAACGAACGTGCACGCATTCCGTTCAAGAAATCAAATAACGACATATCCAGGTTGTTGGTCAGGAAATATTACCTTCATACGGGAATCGGTCGCACAAAAGGTCACTCTTGTATGAAATTTAATACGGCAATGAATGTGGCACGTGCAGCTATTCTCAAAGTTACGGTAGATAGCATGAGTAAGTATGTACCAGTTATCTGGTAAGTACCGTAAGTTTAGAAATAAATATTGCAGAGGATACCTGCCGTTGGACGGGCCAGTGTATGCTGAGTACTACTACTCAAACTGCGTACTACTGTGCTTGTCGACAAAAGGGTCGGCCCAGGGATGCACGGAGTACTACCAAACGTCTGATTGGAAATAGATGTTAACAGCACTTTCTTCGCTTAAGCAGGTATATTTACTGTGGAAGGCTGCAGCGAGTACACATCGAAGATTAATGACAGTAGACACTGAAATTATGAATAAAAAGCGTACATTGGCGTCAGGTGGAGGACCACGATAACAATACAGCTAAATATCGCTCTGCAATATCGGTGTCTTCAGCCTCTTGGCGGTTGCTGAGTCCTTACTACTAGTAGATTCGACTACAATGCACACCGAACTTGCAGCGTAAACTCCTTTAGTTCTTTGATTTCTCGGGAATCCTTTTCATGAATAGTGCGAATTTTCTCGCTGTACTTTTCCAAGTACTGCATAGACAGCTGCCGATTCTGGGTGCCGGCGTAGTGCAGACAGATGACTCGAAGAGCCGCTGTAAGTCCTTCCAGATATGGATCAGTGTGCAACCTGCCAAAATCACCCAGTAACGAACGCCATATCCATCACACAGTTCTGGAAGCCACACCAAAGAAAAGAAGGCACTACGACTTACTCCATTGGAAGAAGCATCTTTTCCATGTAGCAAACAGCCTGTTTCATCAACGGCGATCCACTCATCACATCCATCTCAACCGCCATCAACGTATCTGACGCCATCTTGTACAGTAGCCCCAGAGTAAAGTTGTGTGGATGAAAAACTTTTTCCGCTCTCTCGATAAGAGCAGTATTGGTCTGTATATCATTTGGTGAATTCATTCGGCTTGTTAGATGCGGCGTACGGTACGAGTCCACCCTGTCCAGAATCACTTTTACACACTCTTTCGCCTCTGCAACGCGATCTTCATTTATACGTCCACAGTCTTCACATGGTTCGCTGGCTCGCCAATCCAATGGAATAGGATTAGTGCATCCTGGTGTTCCACATTTGCTGGCGTTTCTCTCGGCTTCTTTTGCTGAATCGGTGCAAGCGTCGCACTTGCACGTCGCGAAAACTTCGGCGTAACGGAAGAAGCGCTCGGTTGGAGATGCGAAAGGTGATCCTTGCGAAGCGATCAGCTATAAGTGCACCTTTGTCAAACGCATACTTTGGAATGCAAAAAGTAACGCAGTTACCGGGTCGTCTTCGTAAATATTTCTAGTCGCCTTTACAATGAGTTGTTTGTCTGGGCAATAAGATTTGATGTTTCTGTTGCAGGCCAGCACCGAACCAACGGCATCGGGCTGATACAACGCGAGGCCAATTCCCGGTTGCTCGCCCGGTTTCCGCATGCCAATTATAATCGAAGCATTGTAGACTATTTTGCTGTATAGTTCGAAGAACGCGTCCGGATCAGAATGAAATTTGCCACTTGGATCCACTGTTTTCAATCCAGGTGCCCAATCACGAAATCTGGATTTGGCCATGGCATCTCGTCTTGCAGTAGCAGTGCAGGATGTGTATTTGTTATAAATCTCCCATTCTTCCGGGCCAGCAGTCTGACAGAAAACAGAACCGGTCTAAATTGAATAACATTCTTTTTTAATAGACAGTTAACTCACAGCACGCTTCAATAAACAGAATTATTTTAATCACTTGCCTTCAGTTTTGCGACTGCTTTAACTAGCAACATCCAGTACTCAAAGCCAGCACGGCGCGTATTACCGGCTCCAGCATTTCGCAATAACGTGCACTCGCTTTTGTGTGAGCATTTCCAGTCTTTCTTCTGCAATACCTTTGCGCCTGCATCAAACGTCTACAAAAGCCACGCAGAACTTGTTTACCTGGCAGTCTTCGCTGCAGTACCGTGCGAACCGGCATTTCGAGCATCTTGCTAGCTCTTTATCTGGAATGGACAGGCAGTAATGGCAGGCGTGTTCAATGAGATCGGGACGCACAGTAAATATCCATGGCTTTCCAACTGTTACAAGATCGCCAGGTTTAAATCGGATTGTTGTAGTTGCAGTGTCCATGTCGGTAGGTAAGTCTTCTCTTTCCAAAGTGCCCAGTAAGCGCGAGAACGTGTTTGTGTTTCATACGACGTTAACTTCTAAAATACAGTATGCATAAATCTAACCCAAACGGAGTTTACTTTGTACAGATTATCGTCTAGCATGCATGCATTTTGCCAGTACTCAAAGTGTCAGCCAACAGGTACCGAGATGCCACCATTGTAATCTCTTCTGCGGTAGGATAAGACCAGTGTTTGTTATCGCATTACTGAAAACAGTTATCGTCACACAGTTCGGCTGGCGTTCTAACATGCTGAGTGATTAACAGCTCATATACCACTCATATCTTGTTATTTTGAAAGACTTGTTTTCGATAAAGGTTGCATTTGGAAAGGTATTCGAAAAACCGCGGTTCTGCAATCTTAGGAAACACCTGCGATTCTTCGCGGTATTTTATTTAGACTTAGAATATATATCATACACTCGGTATAAGCTGGAACTGCTATCAAGTCGGCTCCCGGTCACCTCGTTTTCCGATACTAAACGCCACTGCAACAGAACAACGGCCATGAACCGTATCGTTGCAACAAAGTCGTACAGGAAAATGCAGAAAAAGACACAGAAGGGATGTGAGGTATTATCAACCCAAAATGGCCAGAAAAAGCATATTAAACCAACCAAAGAACGAAAGAATGAGATGTAGAAGACATGCGCAAAGACACCCTGGGTACAATTAAAGCAGAATGTAAATCTAAGCGATTGAGCGTATAAATACAATTTGTCTGGTTGGTCTTTTTTGACCATCATGCGTTGAAAGTTGGGTGTTGGCGTTATGTAAGACTTCCTGTACTAATATCCAATGGCCTACGCGTAAAAAGGACAATTATAGCGAGTATGTTTTCGAACCCCGCGTGTGTATTATTAACTGTATAGGATGCACTAGATTTGTTATTGGCGGCGACATTATTCATTGAGTATTCATGAAGTATTTACCGCAACCTCGATGGGACTGTTTCCGAGTGCTGGCCGGTCTGTGCCGAATTATTTGTACTGTTGCCAAGAAGTCACAATACATATGTACTGCAACCAATATGATGGAAAACCGCTTGTACTATCGTCGTAACGTGGAGATTGCAGTAAGAATTTCGCTATATATACCGCCGCCAACAAGAAAGCGCTCGATCGAGGTACTCTGAAAAAGTCCAGCTGTTGCCGGTCTTACAGCTACCAAAAGGTAGTTTTCACAGTCCAAAGGGGTTCGTTCACCTTTGTCATAGTTCGTAGGAGTACTGTCGGGTGAATAACTCCTGCTGTCTAGAGTGATGTTGGACACTTCCAAGTTTGGACACCATAAATGACTGTAAAGGACCGCGTCCAGCAGCCGCATAGCAAAACATTATTAACGGCCTGAAATTATTAATTTGGTATCCGCGTTCAAAGTGACTCTTTGTCTGCCTTTCAAAGTTTGTTTTCAGCGCAAACGAAAACGTAACGCAGGAGAAGCGATTAACCGGAAATTAGGGCTTAGTCATAGCGTTGGAATACCGGTCGATGAATCTGTTTCCAATTTACGCTCTCCTACTAGAAGTGCACATAGATCGCTTGTAAGACAGCCGAGACTCATTTCGCTGTACGGTGTGGTACGTATTCGTTTAGGATATCGACAGATCCCGGGAATCAATCATGGATTTGCAGTTATCTGCTGCACTGTAGGTCATCCTCTTATGGAAATTGCAATCGCCCGTGAATGTCGTATGTGGTGCTATTACAACATGCTGAACAAGATCAGGTATTACGTACTTCCGATAACATTAGTATATAAGAAACGGACTCAGCTGCCGCTTCAGCGTGTCTTGTAATCTACGTAAAAGCTCTAAACACAAAAGGTTCAAAGCTTAACGTGGTGACTGCACCCACCGGTTTACCACATCATTTGTTCAATCTCCTCGCTAGAAGGATTTTTATTCGATAAACGAGTGCAGGCACGAGATACGCCGACGCAAACAAACTGAGCGAATATAATACAGTATTCTATTAAATATCTTGGTAAATAATTATGGTATAGTTTCATGAAACCGACAGGCTTTGTCCAGACTTGCAGATCCACACCAAACTTTGCTCGAACATCAAATCAGTGCACCGACAAGGGTCGTTGCTGTTGAATAGACTTTGTTTCTACATGGTGTGCAAGAAAACTGGTTTCGATCGCAATACTGTGCACTTGCACTACCATTCGATAAGGGTGCGATAGTAGCGTGACGATCTCGCTTCCGCCTATGGATGATCAGCAGAAAGCACTCCCGAGAAAGGCCTAGGAAAGTTTTAAGAATCACAAAATCAACGTTTGCACCATCGTCCATTGAATCTGCGACTAGCTTACGCCAGATTGGGGATTACTTCCCGCCAGAGCACTGACAGACTACTAGGATAATTACTTCACACAAGCTTGGTCACCGGATATCCTAGTGTTGTTCCTTCCTTCTGGCAATCCTCGTATAACGATTCTTCGAGGCCAAAGGCTGTACTCATGGTTGTGGAACCTGGACGCGTGACCGATCGAGGAACCCCGTGTATACGATTCAGTGTACTGTTATCGAGCATAAAGAGAGACTATATGTGTGGCATTAAAAATGCATCCTCTTTCAGGTTTTTAAGTTCACAGGACTGTAGTTGGAAATGTAAAAATATGCAGACTAATGTAATTAACAATTTACGCAAACGCTAATGTACAAAAACAACTTTGCACAGTATTATCTGACTGTATCAGTGAGATCAGAACAACATTATCAATTAACGAAACACAAGAAACAGCAGAACGCTAGACCTACAAGGTCATTGCTGCCGAATCGTCTCTGCGGGCGGTGCAGAGAACCTGGCCCCGAACGCGAAGCGAGACAATAGGTTTGAAACTAGTACGACCAGAGCGTGACAACATTGTTTCCCCTATCGGATTCGAGTGAGCGGCGCAAGGTATGCGGCTCCAGAGGCGCGGAGCTTAATATGCGGCACCGAACAGAACAGAAACGCGCCGCGTTAAAGCGGCCGTACGATGGTACTGGAGTCCGGTTATCCAGACGCACTAAAGTACAGCTAAATCACGTTTACTGGAAAAGGGCCATGAAACAACACCCAACGCAAAACCAGCACGTCCAAGCAAAGCAGTGAAATCACCTGTCACGGAAGCTGTTCCCGAACGAGTAGCAAAAAAGAAGGATTTCAGTCTACAGAAGCGGAACCGGTACGCTGAAACGAAAGAGAAACAACTCCTAACGGAGTGTGAGTTCATTTACGAACGTACAGTAGCTAGTCAAAATCAATGGGCAGCAAATACGAACACCGAGACAAATTTAGTCAACCAACTCAGGAGAAGGTCATTGGAATATGTTACACAAAGTTAGTCATATCTTATGAAACCGCTAAACCAGCGTGGGCGTCTGGGTCTTGCGAGTGTAGATGCATAATTGTTTAGCAATCATTCCGCGTTTCTGCTTTACATAAATCTAAAAGCAGAGCACCAGACCGAAAAGGTAGTTGCTTCTAAATGAATGCCCTCTTGCCATTTGTGTGGCAAATTTGTATTGAATACGATTCGGCACAAAGGGTTCGATCGTAGTACGACCAGAGCGTTATAATACTGCTTCCGCTGTCGGATGATAATCAGAGAGCTTTCCTACGCTCAATGTACGCAACTCGATGATCATAAAGGTAACATAAACACAATTTTCCAATAAAACCGGATTTGCTGCCAAATCGGGAGCCGTTTTCACATGAAGGCAAGGAAATTAAATTTACTGAGAGGATAATTAACTTACACAAATCCAAGCTACTGAGATGCGGCTGATATTTCTTCTGATAGCTAAGACGTCATGATTCTTGCAAGCACAAACACAAGGCAACCCAGTACTGTTTGTAACTTGGATTTCCCTGACATTTCGCAAATCTGTCCACCAACATGCCTAACAACACTTTGCATACGGTCGTTGCCGACAATGCACGAAACACGGGCAGCATCGAATACGTGATCGCAATATATGACTCGGGTGTAGTTTGGTTCGACCTGCTTGTGCTGATTTTATTCTTGTCTGACAAACGTTTTATTACACCTTTCAACGTTTACCTAATCGACATCCTCTTCTCGTATACAACAATGCTTTCCATGCGGTCAGTCTTAGACTGGCTCAGTCTGGACCCGCGATTCTCTGCGGTCCGACGTCCGTCAGTGTGTCGTTTCAAAATCCTGGTCGAATGGGTCATTGGACCGCTTGCCGGAGTGAATATTTTTATTTTGGCTGCCACTCGTTTGTGGGCCATTACATTTCCAGTATCCTATCGCGAACGCCATACTGTACGGGTGGCTGTCGTCATTTGCGTACTGGTAAAGATCATTGGCTACTCCACGCGCTTGCCGCATTTCATTGCTAGTACACTGATATCACAAGCCGACAACAGAAATGATAGTACTTCGTTCGCTGTGAATGGAATTCTTTGTCGTGTTCCCACCGAGGCGTTTCCGATGTTATTCTATGTGATAAAATACTTGACAACGGGATGTCTCGCGATGGTCTATGTGGCCGTGCCGTATTCTATCATTATGAGAAGAATACGACGTAGAAATGTCGGCATTACCGGTAAGAGACTTCGCAGGAAACGTCGGCAAAATCGGATTAATAGTGCATTGGCTTCTGGTGGCCATTCTTTACGCGAGTTTGGAAGTATCAAACTTGCGCTTTTACTTTACAGAGTCTTTTTTGCTGGTTTGGTTACTGTTGTTGTGTTTGCAGCGTATGGTGCCGCACGAAAACGCCAACCGCCGGGACAGCGGGGAACGTTTAAAGTATACATCATATCAACTGTGATCCATTTCTGCTGCACCGTGCCAAGTCTAGTTACCACGAATCTTCTGCCTCAGGACCGGTTTGCTAACAACGTTTCCAGGCTCTGCTACGCTCTCGTCTACTTCCTGGAGCCCATGACATGCCTTCTTTGCGTCCCTCTTGCGCGGGAGCTCCTTATTACGAAACTGCAGCAAGCGTGGTGGAAATTGTTTGTCAAAGCAAGCAATCCAAAGCGAGAAGTAGTACCTATACTTGAATTAACGTAAGTCCCATTGAAGAACTAGCGCAATGTGTCGGAACGTTTAAGTTACTTGCTTCCGTCCGTCGGTCCGACTCTTTCATCGATAAAGATGCGTAATATCACTGTGACTGCAAGAAACACGGACTGTTCCATTAATAGCCAAGTGCGCGTGCATGCTGCCTTTAATCTTCGGCTTGCTGTCCACAATGCACCGATTCTTATCCTGATCTCATGTACACTGGGATCAAATAACAATCGCTGTAATGTGGGCCGTAGATAAAAGACAGAATAGGCTAGAATCTGGCTATTAAAGGGACGGTCCGCAGTACAACTTTTAATACAGTATTTGTTGTACATTTACCTTAGCGTTTCATCACGCCAAAACACCACACCGAGGCTCAACCGCAACGTACCAGTGGCAAGTTATACGACAGCGTGTCAACAACTGATGCAAGTGCATCGCACTCTGGAGAAAGGTCGTGTGCAAAGCGATCCTGAAATTACCCATCAGAATAAGGATCCGTTGAGACAACAGTACCCTATCCCGCGCACGCTTTAGCAGTCCGCAAGCAACTAGGAAGGTGGCTGCGTACGTGCTGCTGCAGATAGTGCGCAGCGCACCTACCGCTAAAATACCGCCGGCAAGCTTCCCTCATTACCGAATACTGAGCGCCGTCAATAGGCATCCAGGGAACACCGCGCGATTCCCGTTTGTCTGCTACCGCTAAAGCCGCAGATACTTTTCAGCTCACCATTAAAACTGGTTCATCTCATGAAACGGAAGATTCAGCAAAGTTCGGGAGTGCAACGACCCACTGCTTTGCTAATTCGCTACATGTTCTATCCAGTTTTTGCTGATGATCTAAAATTTACCAGGGTTTAATTAGAATAGTTTGTTTAGCAAGCATTCTACATTAAACTTCGGCTCTACGCTAAATAATAAGATCTCACTGAGTGGTTATTTACTACGTATATGTACAGTAATACATCAGAACAACGACTAATCAACGAAAAAGCAGAGAGCCAGAGCGTCAGTCGTGGCAGCCGAGTGGTCCCGAATGCCAAGCGTACAATAGATTTGACAATAGTAAAACTAGTATAGTTTAGAACCAGAGCGGAATTGCTTCCTTGATATGCGTCGGAGGAGCGACGGATGGCTTCCGGCTCGCGAGACGCGACGCTTTGCGGTGCCGCACCGAAAAGAAATGGGTCGCGGTAAACCGGTGCCACGATGACGATGTCACTGGATTCCGGTTATCGGAAAGTAAGGAAGGCTTAATTGCTTTTAGTGGAAAATGGAACCCGCAAACCGGATATGGAATCTGCCGTCGTGAAGGATGGAAACTGCCGAAAGCCATGAAACAAGGCGTCAACGCAAAACCTCCGGGATCAAGCAAGGCGATGGAACCGCTTGTCACGGAGAATATTGCCAAACGAGCAGCAAAAGAGAAGGATCCCAGTCGGCGGAGACGAGCCCGGCATGCAGAAGCGAAAGATCCGGAAACGACTGATAGGATAAAAAAATTCATAACGAAATGTTTCCCATTAAAAAAACCGTAAACATGTAGTGTAAATACACTATACATATGTATGTATAGGGGGTACTACATTGCGCCCGATAGCATTTTCCTGTGTTGCTTCTTTAATCGCCAAACCTTGTGAATGGAGCGATACAGGAAAATGGTATGGTGCGCAATGTAGTACCCCCTATAAGTATACTATACGTATATGCGTTTACGTATGTATGTAAAGCAGAACAGTGTAACGATTTATGAGCCGGACGTTATTTTACGTACGGGATGGATACCAGCCATAAGGAAGGTCACAGAATTGCATAGTATTAGCTGACCGTCCAAGTTTTAACGTGTATGTGCTTCTACTGTTACGCCCGACTAGCCGCAACCACGTTTAGAATGTAAACAACTAAAACAACACCGTTCCTTTACGAAAGTTCTGGAGCTAGTCATGAATTATGGAGCAAGAAATACGAAAACCGGGAAAAATCCAGACAATTAACTCAGGATAAGGTCACTGGAAATGTATCACGCAAGTTATTCGTGTCTTATTAAACCACCAAATCACCGTGGTCGTCTGGGCCTTTCAAGGGCAAAATCCATGATCTGTTTACCAAGCTTTCCACTTTTCCGCTTTACTCATATGGTCGTCTAAATCAGTCGAGTGTAAAATGCATAATTTGCTTAGCACGCAGTCTAGGTTTCTGCTTTACGAAATACAAAAGCAGTGCACTAGACCGACAAGGTCATTGCAGCTAGATGAATGTCTCTCTTGCGTACTGCGGAGAAAACTAGTCCCGTATCCGATGCGGAACTATAGATTTGATCATAAGACGAGCAGCGCGTAACAACGCTACTTCCGTTTTCGGATGATAATCAGAAAGCATTCAGGAGCCACATTTAGGACAATTTAATCATCACAAGAGCAACGTAAGCACGGTTTCCTATTAAAACCGGAAGTGCTGGCTGAACGGCAACGCTTTCAACTGAAGGCAGGGAAATTAATTTTGCTAAAAGATAATTACGTTAAACAGATGCCAGTTATGGGAATCCGGATGGTTTTCTTTCTGGTGGCCAAGATGCCATGATTCTTCCAAGCGCAAGGCAACCTGATATTGTTTTTGCAACTAGGATTTCCCTGACATTTCGCAAATCTGTCCATAAACATGCAAAACGTTACTTTGCATGCAGACTTTGATAACAATGCACGAAGCAAAGGCAACATCGAATACGTGCTTGCAGTATATGACCCGGCAGTGGCTTGGTTCGACTAGCTTGTGCTGGTTTTGTTCTTGCCTGACAAACGTTTTATAACAGAAAACGGTGGAAACAGTGCATCATGTTCAGCGCACAGTTGCCGCTCGGGCTGATCGAATTACTGAAAAAATATCATCTTTATTGGCCGATGATGATTCGTTACGCTACTTTGGACGTATCGAACTCGCGCCTTTTCTCCACATAACTATGTTTTGTTATGGTTTGCTTACTGGTATTGTCTTTCCAGGGCGTGGTGCCGCGCGAAAACAACAGGAACTGGGAAAACAACACCAAGAAACGTTCCCTTTATACATCATTGCAACTGCGACCCATTTCTGCTCCACCGTTTCAGGTTTGATTACCACCAGTCTTTCGTCTTACGACCGGTTCGCTAATAATGTTGCTAGGCTGTGCTATGCTGTCGTATATTTCGCGGAGCCCAGGGTGTTTCTTCTGTGCGTACCTCTTGCGCGGGAGCTCCCTATGACGAAACTGCAAAAAGTGTGACGGAAATTATTCATCGAAGTGCACACACGGCTAGTTGAACGAGAAGTAGTTCCTATCCTTTAACTGATGTAAGTCTCGCTGAAGAGCTAACGCGGTGTGTTGGACCGATCAAGTTACTTGCTCCGTCCAGATTTGCTGTAGACTATGGTACATACTAATAGTATCGTAACATACTAATACTAATACATACTACAGCGCCGTCACAGTTGCTCGCGTACTGCTGCAGAATCTATAGTACAGATATGATAGTATGATACTTTTGTATCTGTACTATAGATTCTGCAGCAGTACGCGAGCAACTGTGACGGCGCTGTCTGCGTGCAGTTAGTGCGCATCGCACACGCCGCTGCATTAACGCAAGCCAGTGTTCCTCATTAATGGCGGCGTTGACACGGCGCCGATAGGCGTCCAGAGGACTCCCCGCGAGATTCGTTTGCTTGCTACCGCTGAAGCCGTGGATAATCTTAGCTCCTCAGTCAAAACTGAATCATCTCCTGAAACGCAAGATTCAGCAACGTTTTGGATTGCGACACTCCACTGCTTTTCTAATTCGTTACATGTTCTATCCAGTTGTTCAGAGAAATGCTGCTGTTCGAGTTTGTCCCACTTAGTCTGATCAGGCAAAATTTTTTTTCTTTTCTTCTGAAGCTCTACCGCTGTGCGAGTGATGTACTGTTAATGCTGTGTGCTGTTAGTTATTGAAATAAAATTGCACTGTTAATAATTGATCCAGCTGCACAACTTTCCTTGTGAACCAAGCACTCAATTGACCGAGCGAGGTTTATGTTCTGCAGCTCGTGACCCTGTATTTGGTGAGGTAACTTGAGCTGGTATTTATCGAGCAACATTCACTGCTGAACGGAACCAGGAGGTCGTAAATAATGTAATTGGAAATCGCCCGGAAAGCAAATACATCGATCGTCAGTAGTAAGTAATTACGGGCTTGCGCACATTAACGTGCACATACCGGGTGGAACCATGTCGATACGAAAACATGAAGCAGCCTAAACGTGGTCAATTTCTTTTCCGCTTTATTCGCTTGTGTAACACCTTCCTGAGCCATTTTCCTCACTTTCGTAGTTAGAAGTAATAATTTACCGCTGTACCAGAGATTTTTGCATTCCTTTTGCCTGCTAACTAGTTCCGTTCAAGTTTGCTTATGCGTTCTAAGGAACTATTTAAGTTTAGGTTATTGGCAGGAATAAAACCATGCAAAAAATAGTACTCTAGAAATCTGTCATGGAAACAGGGTTGCCGGTCGGCACCGGCGTACGCAGTGGTACGCAGTTTTCTATACGCAGTGGCGCGTATAGAAAACAAGTGACGGTGTACTCTCTCTTGCGCACTGTGTGGAAAATTGTTCCCGAACCCGATGCGGTGTAATAGCTTTGATAATAGTACGACCAGAGCGTAACAATATTGCTTCCGCTATTAGATGATATTTAAAAAACATTCCGGAATCAGATTTAGGACAATCCAACCATCACAAAAGCAGCATGAGCACGGTTTTCCAGTAAGCCGGAAGTGCTGCAGAATAGGAGACTGCTTACAACTGCAAGGAAATTATTTATACTGAAGGGATAATTATTTCATATAAATTCTGGGTGCGGAGAACCGGCTATTCTTCCTTCTAGTAGCCAAGATGTCATGAATATTCGAAACCTAATCCACTTTGCAATTTGGTGTCTTCGGTTATCCTGTCATTCAGCAACCTGTCCACCAACATGCTTAACAGTACTTTGAACACAGACATTGCCGACAATGAACGAAACAAAGGCATTACAGAATACGTACTAGCAGTATACGACTCGGGGGCAGTTTGGTTTAATCTGCTCATGCTACTGTTATTCTTGTCTGACAAACGTCTGATCACACCTTTCAACGTTTACCTAATCGAAATCCTCTTTTCCTATACGACGATGCTTTTCATGCGGATAATTTCAGACTGGCACACCTTAGCAACACGACTCTTTGGGATCCGACAGCCGTCTTGGTGTCGTTATCAGATCCTGATCGAATGGGTCGTTGGACCACTTGCCGGAGTGAATCACTTTATTTTGGCAGCCACTCGTTTGTGGGCCATCACATTTCCAGCATCCTATCGCGAACACCATACTGTACGGGTGGCTGTCGGCATTTGCTTACTAGTAAAGATCCTTGGCTATTCCACGCGCTTACCACATTTCATCGCTAGCACAGTGACATCACAAATCGACAGTAGGAATAATACCATTTCGTTTCCTTTGAATGGAATCTATTGTCGTGTTCCTATCGAAGCTTTTCCGACATTATTCTATGCGGTAAAATACTTGACAACGGGGTGTCTCGCGATTGTTTATGTGGCTGTGCCGTATGTTGTCATCATGAGAAGGATACGACGTAGGAATACCGGCATTCCCGGTAAGAAACTTCGCAAGAAGCTTTTGAAAAGCCGGTGTTGATCGTAAAATGGGATTTTATGGCCATTCGTTAAACCTACGTGGTAGAATAAACTTGCACTGTATCTTTTTAGAGTTTTGTGATGGTTTGGTTACTGGTGTTGTCTTTCCAGCGCGTGGCGCCGCACGAAAGAACCAGGAACTTGGGCAGCAAGGAACATTCAAAATATACATAATTTCGACTGGGATTATTTTCTGCTGCACACTGCCAGGTATTACCACCACCAATCTTCTGCCCCATGACCGGTTTGCTAACAATATTGCCAGGCAGTGCTACGCTCTCGTTTACATCCTGGAGCCCGTAACCTTTCTTCTGTGCGTACCGCTTGCGCGGGATCTCTTTGTGACGAGAATGCAAAAAGCGTGGCGGAGATTATTTATCAAATCAAACAGCCATTTAGATCAGCGAGAACGCCGAGAAGTACCTATGCTCGAGCTGAAGTATGTCTTACTTAAGAGAGTAATGCAGTTTCTCGGGAAGATGAAGTTATTTGCTCCGCACAGATTTTTATCGATTATTCTACATAATAATATTATAATTACTGCAAAAACACGTAGGCTTTTTATAGAGAGTCCGTGCAAATCTATGCTCGCATTGTTTACAGACTCCATGTGCTCAGTGATTCTGCAATCGACCGTGAGACCAGGATCCAGTGAACCAACAGTATCACATCGCCCGTGCCCTTTAGCAGTACAGGCACTATGACGACGCTGATTGGCTGCCTGTCACAGTGCAGCAGTTCGTGCGCACCGCACATGACGCTGCATTATCGCGGGCAATCTTCTTTCCTTACCGGATGCACAACGGTGTCAATATACGTCCAGCAAACACCACCCTCATTTGTCTGCCCCGCAAAAGTCGTAGATGTTTCTAGCTCCGCAGTCAAAAATAATTTATTAATCGAAATTAATGATTCAGTATTACGTTGTAGAGTGGTACGATCCACTGCGTTTCTTGTTCTGTACATGTCTTATCCAGTGTTTCTGGGAATGGCTGCTGGTTGCTGTTGTTTGAATTCTCCCCACTGATCGTCTGATCGGCAAAAGACACGTTTATTGTTCTACCTCAAAATACTGTTGTTGGGAAGCTCTGAATCAGTTCAAAGACGGTGCTGCCAATGCGTTATTAACATAAAGTCAAGTTGATATACAATGTAACTAATTGAAACTAACAGCTGCACAGTTTTCCTTATGTGACCAGCCGAAGCCACTCGCTAGTAATTAAGAGAACAATAGTCCATTGTTTCTATATCTATAGATATAGAGCAAACAATGCAATTGTTCTCTTAATTACTAGCGAGTGGCTTCGGACCAGCAGTCAAAATACTGATGCATATTGAGGCCGTTTTTGGGTTATTATTCTGGTTTTGTACACTTGTAAATTTCTTACAGAATGCAAATACCCATTGTGATTTGTGATCTATAAATCCCAGAAAAACCGTTGAAATGGGTTCCGCTGGAAACGTGCCAGAAGGACATTATAGCGGTTCTGATCACGTTTGTCGGGATTACGCACAAAATACGACCGTTTATTTAAGAAGTGTAAAAAGTCAACAGGATCAATTAAAGCGATGTATTACGTCGCTTGGCTCAAAAGATCTTTACAGGCCGTTACCGTTAAGGAGCATGTCATTAGAAGTATGCTATGCGGTTGTGGCCGTACCTGATGAAACAGCCAAACCAACTCTGTGATTTGAAATCCCATTAAAATGCACACCTTGTTTGGCAGGCGCTCTGCAATTAGGCTTTATTCAATGTTAAAAGGCTAGCAGGAAACAGATCGGTTATTGCTCTCTACATGTACAATAATACAGTCTGACCACTGACCAGAACAATAACTAATAAACGAAAACATGTAAAAGCACAGCTGCAGACCGTCGGTCATTGCTGCCGAATGAGCGTATTTCGTGCGATGTTGAGAGAACTTGATCCCAAATGCAAAACAGTACGACAAGAGCGTAACAATTATTTCTCCCGCTGTCGGATGGCGTGTGGTTGCGGCTCCAGAGGCGCGCCGCCTTGCGGCACTGAACGGAATGGAAACGGAATGGCCTTAAAACGGCGGTACGACTGCACTGGATTCCGTGAGTAAAGCAATATGTACAAGCAATCTGTACTATGTTTACTGCCAACAGGAAAATGCCATCCGGATATTGAATCCGCCGTGCCGTCGTGAAGGCAGCTGAGCCGCCGAAGGCCACGAAAGATTAAGCCAACGCAAAACCCCCGGGATCATGTAAGGCGGTGAAACCGCATGTCACGAAAAACGTTCCCGAACGAGCGGCAAAAGACAAGGTTTCCACTGGACGGAAACTGACACGAACGAAGAAGCGACAGATCCGGAAAGAGCCGAAGCGATGCAAAATTGTGCAATGAAACGTAGTACAGTTGTATTACAATCTGTATAGCTTTGAATGCCGTTGCTGGTTGCTCCTTTGCAGGCGCGATGAACATAGCGTTCATTCCGAGCCCATACTTTATTATGCTGTTCTGGAGTTGCGAGAACGTAAGCCAAAAATTCGTAGCAACTGCCCAAACATGGTAGTATCTGACAGCTGCCAGCCCGAAGCCCAGAAACACCACACTAGCCACATTTCGTGAATCTCGTAACATCACTACCGTAACGTTTGCATTTTTCTCTTGCAACGAGTCTATCAGATTCTGTACTTTAAGCCTCTAGAAAGAATGCTTACGATTCAGTCTGTTGTTATCGAGCTGGAATACACATTACTAAAAGTCGTTATGTTTAATTGTCCTGAGACTGCAAGCATGTAAGAAAACGTGTAAAGACAGCTCGGTATACGAGTGACCATTTACTGTACGTACGGAAAAGGAACCAGGTACAAAAAGGTTTGCAAAGTATTATCCAGCTGTTCCGGTTGTGACGAGCATGCCCTTCGACTGTTACGCAGGACCAGCCGATATTCGTCGTGATCAAGTTTACCATGTAAACCAATAAAGCAACGCTATTCATCTACGAACGTTTTGGAGATGGTCGAAATTAAAAAGCAACAAAAACAAAAACTGGAGAAATTCTAGACAGGCAACTCAGGAGAAGGTCATTGGAAATATCTCATCATGCAAACTGCATCATGTCGTCTGGGCCTTTCAAATACAACATCTATAATTTGTTTACCAAGCATTTGTTTCTGCTTGGTGAAAATCTAAAGCAGTTTACTAGAATGACAACGTCATTGCTGATGATCGCATGTCTCACGTGCGCAGTACATTTCGATTGATCGTAGAACGGCCATAGCGCAACAAGATTGGTTCCGCTGTAGGATGATAATCTGAAAGCATTATCGGACAACATTTAAAGACCATATTTTGCTCATCACAGAAGCTACACAGGCAAACCTTTCTATGAAAGCCGGAAATGCTGTCGAATTGGAAAATGGTTTCCACCTAAGGCAAGGAAATTAATTTTGCAGACAGGATAGTTAATTTATATTAATTCCAGCTACGGAGTTCCGGCTGTTATTTCTTCTGCTAGCTAAAATCTCATCATTTTCCCAAAGAAAAGGCAGCCTAATATTATTTTTAACAGGGCTTCCTATGAAATTCCGCACTGTGTCCAGCAACATGTCTGACATTTCTTTGCACACAGACATTGCCGACAACGCACGAAACAATGGCAACATCCAATACGCGCTAGCAGTATACGATTCGGGAGTAGTTTGGGTGGATTTGCTTGTGCTGGTTTTGTTCTTGTCTGACAAACGTTTGATTACACCTTTCAACGTTTGCCTAATCGACATCCTCTTTTCCTATACAAAGATGCTTGCCATGAGGTCAGTTTTAGACTGGCTCAGTTTGGAGGCGCGATTCTCTGCGATTCAACGTCCGTCTGTGTGTCGTTTCAAAATCCTGGTCGAATGGGTCGTTGGACCGCTTGCCGGAGTAAATATCTTTATTTTGGCTGCCACTCGTTTGTGGGCCATCACATTTCCAGTATCCTATCGCGAACGCCATACTGTGCGGGTGGCTGTCGTCATTTGCGTACTGGTAAAGATCATTGGCTATTCCACGCGTTTACCGCATTTCATTGCTAGTACACTGATATCACAAGCCGACAGCAGAAATGACAGTAACTCGTTTGCTGTGAATGGAATACTTTGTCGTGTTCCCACCGAGGCGTTTCCGATGTTATTCTATGTGATAAAATACTTGACGACGGGGTGTCTCGCGATTGTTTATGTTGCTGTGCCGTATTCTATCATCATGAGACGGATTCGACGGGGAAAGGTCGGCACTACCGGTAAGAGACTTTGCAGGAATCGTTTGAAAAACCAATATTAATCATACACAGGCTGTTAACAGCTACTTTTTAGGCGACTTCAGATGTATCGAATACTTGCGCTTTTTCTTTAAATTTTTTTGGTAATGGTTTGTGTACGTGTATCGCTTTTCCAGCGTATGGTGCCGCACGACAGCAACAGCAATCTGGCCAGAAAGGAACATTCAAGATATACATAATTTCAACTGTGATCCATTTCTGCTGCACCGTGCCAAGTCTAGTAACCACCAATCTTCTGTCACACGACCGGTTTGCTAACGACGTTTCCAGGCTATGCTACGCTCTCGTATACTTCCTGGAGCCTATGACGTGTCTTCTGTGCGTACCACGTGCGAGGGAGATCCTTCTGACTAAATTACAAAAAGCGTTGCGGAACTTATGTGCGAAACCAAATAGCCTGCCAGTTAATCAAGAAGTGCCTCCCCTCGAACTGACTTTAGTCTCGAAGAACAACTAACGCGGTGGGTTTGAACGATCAAGTTACTTGCTTCCGTACAATATTTTTATCGATTATTATACGAAACATGTAAGCGAAACAAATGCGAAAAATAATATTATTACAATAGGACTGCGAATTGCAAAAACACGCGTATTACAAAATAGTATCTTTATAAGTTTAGCTGAAGCATGCAAAAAATGAACGCAAATAGGTCGCACTGTGTTGTGTGCTTAGTCAGTGATTCTGCAATCCACCATTAGAGCAAGGATCCGTTGCGCCAACAATATCGCATCGCGCGCATGCTTTAGAAGTCTAGTGTCCACAGTCCACAGTGTGCAGTGTTTTAGCAAGCAACTATGACGACGTTGTCCGCGTGCGCACTGCTGCACATAAGTAATTGTCACCGCCCATGACGCTGAATTATCGCGGGCAAGCGTTCCTCGTTGCCGAATACGAAACGTCCTCAAATGGCGTCCAGCGAGCACCCTGGGATTCCATTCGTCTGTTACCGCAGAAGCCGCAGAACTGCCGGCTTGGGCGTTTTCTAGCTATCATTCTGGTTTTACCGCACTGCGTAAAGTTCTTATAGAATGTCAGAACCCATTGTGATCTGTGAATTTTTGCAGAAGAATCGCTGAAACGGGCTCCCCTCAAAACGTTACAGGAAAATGTTCTCAGCGGCTAGTCCCAAATCGGATAGTGTATAATTCGGCTCAGTGCACTTGGTTTACTGTTGTCAGGATCTAGACAAGGATTTCGTTACTGTGTTTTTGCAACCCAGTGATTCTGGCCGAAAAGTGATCAGTGCAAAGATTTGAGCCGGCCGAAACCGTAATAAACGAGCGAAAGAAATAACGCAGAACAAAATGACCCACCCTAGGAGTTGTGGAGGACAGTGTAACAAAATGAGAGGTAACAGGTTGTGCATCCTCACTGCCATCGTGGGGATCGCCATAGGATGCGAAACATATACTTAGGGCACTATCAAAGACACGAAAGAAACGATAGGATACTGCTAGATACTGGAGGATACGGTTGGATACTCTATGGTACGGAAAATATAATAAGATACATTTAGGATACCCTAAGGTACGGTGGGATACAATAGGATGCTCTAAGAAAAGGAAGATACAATGAGGCACACTTAGGATACGGTGGGATAGAACTGCATGCTCTAAGATACAATAAGATACCTTCAGATATCTGGATAAGATAATAATTCTGGAATCGTTTTATACGGCCGGCAAGTTTTATCCGAACTTGTCTATTCATTCATTGTTGACCTTTGCTGTGACAGCAGAACACTGCACACAGACGTGTCGTTGCTGCTGATTATCAGAAAGCACTCGCGCGCTATATATACTTAGGAAAATTTAGCAATCACAAAAGCAACCTACGCACCGTCGTCCATTGATTCTCTAGGTAACGCCAGATTGGAATTGCTTCCAACAGGAGGTGTGACAGACTACTTTTGCTGAAAGGATAATCCCTTTGCACACATTTATTCTTCGGATACTCGTATACGTACTACTGCCGTTCCTTCCTTACCGGATGTACTAATGTAATTAACTAGTTACGAAAACGGACGCAAATGCTACGTACGAGAAAGAAACCATGTACAAACACGTTAGCACAGTACTATCTAACTATGCACAGTTTTACTGGTTAACGAATTCTGTAAACACTTCAGGACAACATTACTAATTAACGATAAAAAAGTCACAGCAGAACTCCAGACCTACAAGGTCATTGCTGCCTTTGAAACTGTTGAGAAACCTGACCCCGAACGCGAAGTGGTAAAATAGATTTAAAAATAGTGCGACCAGAGCGTGGCAACATTGTTTTCCCTATCGGATTCCGCGGAGTGGCGGACTAAAGGCTCAAGAAGCGAGACGCTTATTTAGAACAGAAACGCGTCCCTTTAAAGCGGCGGTACGATGGCACTGGATTTCGATATCAAGAGGTAAGAAAAGCTAAATTACGTTTACTAAAAAGGAAAACGGAGACCGGATGTGAAATCAGCAGTGCAGGCAGCCAAACACCCGAAGGCCATAAATTAACAGCCAGCGCAAAACCAGTGGAATCAAGGAAGACTGTGAATTCACTTGCAACAGTACGCTCCCCGTTCCCGAAGAAGCTTCCGCAAAAGAGGCGGATATCAGCGGAGCGCTAAACAAATTTCGTAATGTAATGAATTCATTTTACGAACGTTCTTTAGCTAGTCAAAATTAATGAGCAACAAATGCAAAAAGGAAAGAACTCTGGACGATTAACTTAGGAGAAGGTCACCGGAATATGTCACGCAAAGTTAGTCCTGCTTTATGTAACCGCCCAAACCACCGTAGGCGTCAGGGTCTTGCGAGTGTAAGTGCATAATTGCATAGCAAGCACTCCCCGTTTTTGCATTACTTTTACACACATCTGAAAGCAGAGCACCAGACCGACAAGATAGCTGCTTCAAATGACTGTTCCCCTTGCCTGCTGTCTGGCTAATTGTTCCTGAATAATAATCCGATGTGGCACAACAGGTTTGATCGTAGTATGACCTGAGCGTAATAATACGCCTTCCGTCATCGGATGATTATCAAAAAGCATTCCCACGCTAGGTGCACGCCATTCGGTGATCACAAAGGCACCATCAGCACGGCTTTCCATTAAAACCGGATTTGCGGCCAAATCGGAAGCTGCACTTTTAGGTGAAAGCCAGGAGATTTATCCTGCTTGAAGGATAATTAATCAATACAAATTCCATGTTGTACGGCTGCTGGTACGCCTGGTAGCTAAGATGTCTTGATTATTGCAAGCACAAACATAAGGCAATGTGACATTCTTGTTTGCAATTTGGATTCCCCTGACATTCCACAATCTGTACGCCAATATGTCTAACGTTACTTTGCATACAGACATTGCCGACAATGCACGAAACAAACGCAGCATCGAATACGTGATAGCAATATATGACTCGGGAATAGTTTGGTTCGACTTGCTTGTGCTGGTTTTGTTCTTGTCTGACAAGCGTCTGATCACACCTTTCAACGTTTACCTAATCGACCTCCTCTTTTCGTATACAACGATGCTCTCACTGCGGTCAGTTTTAGACTGGATGAGTTTGGAGACGCAATTCTCTGCGATCGAACGTCCATCTTTGTGTCGTTTCAAAATCCTGGTCGAATGGGTCATTGGACCGCTTGCCGGAGTGAATATCTTTATTTTGGCCGCCACTCGTTTGTGGGCCATCGTATTTCCGGTATCCTATCGCCAACGCCATACTGTACGGTTGGCTGTAATCATTTGCGCGCTAGTGAAGATCGTTGGCTATTCCACGCGTTTACCGCATTTTATCGCAAGTACAATGATATCACAAACCGACAACAGAAATGATACTACTTCGTTCGCTGTAAATGGAATTCTTTGTCGTGTTCCCACCGAAACATTTCCAATGTTATTCTATGTGGTAAAATACTTGTCAACGGCATGTCTCGCGATTGTTTACGTGCTCGTGCCGTGCGTTATCATCATGAAAAGGATACAACGTAGGAATGTCGGCATTACCGGTAAGACGCTTTGCAGGAAACGTCTGGGGACTAAAGATTAATTGTTCATAGGGTTTTGATGGCAATTTTTCACGCGACTTTGGTTGTATTTAACTGGAGCTCTTTCTATATAGAGTTTTCGTAATGTCTTGTAGGCTGGTTTTGTCTTTCCAGCGCATAGTGCTGCACGAAAGCGACAGGAATCAGGACAGCGAGTAACGTTCAAAATATACATCATTTCAACTGTCATCTATTTCTGCTGCACCGTGCCAGGTCTAGTCACCACCAATCTTCTGCCACACGACCGGTTTGCTAACAATGTTTCCAGGCTGTGCTACGCTCTCGTATACTTTCTGGAGCCCATGACGTGTCTTCTTTGCGTACCGCTTGCTCGGGAGCTCCTGGTGGCGAGACTGCGAAAGGTGTGGTGGAAATTATTTATCAAAGCAAACAGTCCGGTTAAGCGACAAGTAATACCTACTATGGAATTGAGGTAAGTCTTACTGAACAACTAACGCGGTGTGTCGGAGCGACCAAGTTACTTGCGATCAGATCAACATAGCTCCGAATTTTTCACCGATTATGAGACATAACAATATTATTATAGCGATTGCAAAAAACACGTACATCGGACTGTTATCCTAATAGCGATGTTCGGGTGTACTTAAATCTTCAGCCTACCACCCACACTGCGGCTATTCTTATCTCGATCCCAGGTAGGCTTGTCCGGGATCTAGATAGGAATCGCTGCAGTGTCGGCAGAAGGCTGTAGATTAAAGACAGCCTATACTCGAAGCTGATTATTAAGGGAATGGTCTGAAATACAATCTTTTTATAGTGCATTTTTTATACGTTTACCTTAGCGTTTCATCACGGCAAGAACCAACATCAAGGCTCAACGTATAAGCACCAACTTATAATACGAAACCATGTCAACAACTGATGCAAGCACATAAGTAAGTGATTCCACAATCGACCATAAGGCTAAGGATCCGTTGAACCAATAGTATCGCATCGGGTTCTTTACCAGTCCGCAAGCGACTATGACGACGTTGTCTGCGTGCGTACTGCTGTGCGTACCGCACCGCAAGCTGTCCTCATTACCGAATACACAACGGCGTCATCGATATCTAATATACGCGGCTTGTTGCTAATGCCACGCTTTGCCAATGTGCCATACTGATAGTGAGGAAACGGGGGTGCACACAACCCTGTACCAAGATATGCTACTGCATTAATTGTAATGAGATATGCGAAGATCGGTTGCACAATGGCGAAGTAACACTTTTAATTGCGCAAGTAAGGATAATGGTTCACGGAAGGGTGTTTTGCACGTGAATTAATAACGCGGATAACAGCGCTCAGTGCATAGGATCGAAATGGTACAGAAATGTCAACTTGTCTGCTTGTCATGATTTCTTGCGTTTTCATTAGCGCATAATACGATGGGATTTGTTTCAGTAATGAGAGATCATCCGATTCTGAATCATCTTAGATGTTTCACTGGACGACCTTGCCCGCAAATCGCCGACATTCAGGTTCCTATATCGCAGAATTCTTTTCAGTTTATCAGTTGGAAAATACCACCATGACCTTTTACCATGCGGATCCATATTGTGCGGACTCAGCGTTACTGCCTCACCCCGATTGTTTGCAGGGCGAACTACAGCAGTCTGGACTGAACATAACAATCTGTTAGTTACGAACTAACGTGCTTGTTTAAATTAAATCGTATCTTGAAATAAATACTCTTGTTCTCATTACTTCCTGCTGTTTCTTTTGTCGTTGCTTCTGTTGTTGCTGTTTTCCATTTATCCAGTTTGCTGCCTTAAGTTAGTTGTTCCCTAGTGTCACCAGACATTAAAATTAATAAATCCAATCAGACCGTAAGAACAGCTTTATTGAGGTTAGCGGCAAGGCTAGATTACAGAGCGACATTACAGAGCACGGTGACTAGTCAGGTCCCGTTCCGGAAGCCGTGAAGGAAATCTACTTCCGCGCAGAGGAGTACACGTACGGAAAGTACCAGGAAAGAAGAGGCAATCATAAATGCAGACGGCCTTTTCGCTGGATTTATCAAATGTGTGACCAAATTGAGCATTTTTTCCCTAGCAAAACCGGCGAGCGCATTTCTGCACGCTAAGAACATATAAACGGTGACCAATAAAAAATACGTTCAGTAACGTACTAGTGGTACGAGTTACAGGATCCAAGTTGCCAAGTACGAGAACGCATTCTTATTAACCACATACATAATCTCGTGAACTATCAAATGTGTCGCTTTTTCCTAATCCCCAAATTCTGCAAGAATTAAAAATCTTACGGCCGCCCCCATATCATTGCCACGGGTTGTCGGATACGACGGTTACATCGCGCGGATTGTTTGTTCCTTCCTTGTCATACTTTTAATAATTATATTCAATAGCCTACGCGTAAAAAAGGTTACTTACAGAGACAGATTGTGTTTTTGAACACTGCGTGTTTGTTATCAACCGCAGGAGGCTTTAGATTGGCCATTGGCGGCGACATTAGTCACCAATTTATGCAGTGTAAATTAGTCGCCGTATTATCTCTAAGGTCTACCGTGTTGTTTGTGAGTGTTGGCTGGTCTGTTCCGCAGTATTTATACTAGTGCCAGGAGACCACACGTACTGCAACTGTCAACAGTTATACATAGTGCAGAACCGGTTATACTATCGTAATAAGACTCATAACGTACGTCGAGGTTGCAGTACGAATTTCGCAAGCGAGGCCGCTGTCAATAAGAAAGCGGTCCATCGAGATACTCGAAAAAAGCCCAGTCGTTGCCGGTGTCGCATTTACCAAATATCCCGTTGCCTAATCACTGGCCGAAAACATCGATCTTTGGCATGCTTCGTAGCAGTGAACAACTGCTCGAATATGATGTACTGAATGTTTAAAGTTACTGATGTTGAGCACTTCCAAGCTGCGGCACCAGAAATGCTGGTAAAGGGCCGCATCCAGCATCCGCATAGCAAAATATTATCATGACCTTTATTATTTTACCTAAATCATGACCTAAATTATTATTTTAGTCGGTGCCCGCATTCGAAGTGATACTTTGCCTGCCTTCCAAAAATCTGTTTTCATTGCAAACAAAAAACGTAACGCGGGAAAAGCGGATAACCAGAAATTAGGGCTCAGCCGTACAGTTGGAATGTCGGTCGATAAGTTTGTTGCGAATTTACGCCCCTTTAGAAATGTGCACAGATCGTCAGTTACGTATGCAGCCGATACCCATTTCACTGTAAAAACGGTTACTTACGCATCCGCTCAGGATATCAAACAAGGATCGATCCTGGGTGTCAGTCATGGATTTACAGCTATCTGCCGCACCGAAGGTCATCCTGTTATGGAATTTGGAATCGCCAGTGAATTTATCAAGTGATCTTATTCTGAAAAGATGTTGAACAAGATCAGGTATTATTATACTATTATATGCTTCAAATAGCATTAGTAGGCAAGCAACGGCTTGGGTTGCCCCCTCGGCGTTTTTTTGTGAGCAATGTAAAAGCGTTAAAAGGAAAATGTTGAGGGCTTTTGGTCGAAGTATTATGGAATAGTCCAGGTCTAACAAAATTGATATGGAACTAACTTTATCTGATCAAGTGCATCACCGTAACAAAGCGCTGCGAGTTGCTGGTGCAGGGAGTTCATCTACCATGGTAGTCTGTTCCGTTTGTAGCTACACTAATAACCTTGTTAAGACGTAGTAGTGCGTCCTTTTTCATATAACTCGTTTCGCCGTGCCTCAGGTCATAGTTTGGTACAGGAACGAAACTGCCCGTTTCCAAGGTTACTTCTGTGACAGTTCTGTTCCGGTTCATCTCATTAAATTTGAAGACCACTGACCGTGGGGTACTGAAGAAACAAAGTCTTATTACTACTTTTCTTTCGTCCTGCTTCGAATTCATGTCAAACGTTCGGCATTGAAGAAAAACATCCCGTTTTTGACTCGGTATTAGGCTTGTTTTGTCCTGCTTCACCGGGCAACATGTTGACCGCATCCACAAGTTTACCACATTGTTTGTTAACTCTGCTCGCCAGACGGATCGATTTGACAAACGAGTGCACGCACGGGAAACGCCGACGCAGTAAACTGGTCTATTATGATAGAATATTCTACCCAGATATCTGGGTAAATAATTTCTGGAACCGTTTTACGAGGCCGGCATGCTTTATCCATACTTACCGATCCATACCAACCTGTGCTCTAACAGCACAGCACTGCACCCACAAGGGTCATTTATGCACCCACGAGCGTCCTTTATGCATTGAGCAAAGAAAATTGGCTCCGATTGCGATTACTGTATAACTCTATTACCATTTGATCAGTTTTGATGTTGGTGCGACAGTAGCGTGGCAGTCTCGCTTCCGCTTGTGTATGTTTACCAGAAAGCACTTCAGAGCTATTTCTGGGAAAATTTAACAACTACAAAAACAACCTACGTACAGTCGATCCATCGAAGGCGTCAGTAACTTCGAATAACCTCCAGCCAGAGGACTGAAAGGTTATATTTACTGATAGCATAATTAATCTACACAAATTCAGCATCCGGATGTCTTAGTGTTGTTCCCTATATATCCGGTAGCCATCGCGTAAAAAACGTCACTTAGATTGAGTGTGCTTTCGAACATCGCATGTTTGTTATTAACCGTAGAGTTTTCTGAATTGGTTATTAATGGTGACACCAGTCACCACGAATTTATGCGCTTCAGAGTAGTCTCCGTAACCTCGACGGGGCTGCCGCGGTACGAATTTTGCGATAAGCTGAGCTACCAATATTAACGCGGTCGATCGGCTGTGACCGGCAAAAAAGCCCCCCCCCCCGCCGGCGAGAAGTCCCCCCAGACTTTTTTGCCGGGTCCCCCCTGTTACCATCGCCAAAAACGTAACCCTTGCGCACACTTGGTGACCGCAAGGACCTATGACGTAAACCTGGAAATTGCACCGATCCATGATCCAAGATCCGCCACCAAGCGCCAGCCCCACCGCCACCACTGTGACAAATATCCCAAATACAACTATTAGGTGGCGTCGTGTACATGAAGACATAATTATTTGCCGAGCTTCTATAAATATGGCGTACTTAATTTCCGGCGATGCTCTGGGCGCTGAAGGTAGAGGAGACATAATTGCCGGTAATGCTTCGGTACTGCGGGAAAGGGGACTTAATTGCCGGTAATGTTTTGGGTATTGTGGGAAGGCGGACTTAACTGTCGGTGATGAAAGAGGAGGTGAGTCGACCCTGGGGTGAGGAAGTTTCTGGAACTGCCCATTTATGCTGACTGAAGCGTCCTGGAGCTGCTTGAATGCGGCAGGCAGTTATAAGGGATGTCCGACAGAGCTTTCATTGCATCCTGGAGGTGTTTACAACTAGTCCAGCGGGGAATGCAGACGCCCTGGAATCCCTCAACTCCGTTTTAGTCCTGAACGAGATCATTACGAAGGCCTACGGAGGCCGTCGGTGATGTTTCGGGTAACGTTTGGAGACCCAAAAAGGCCGCCTGGAGGTTTCGAGACGCATTCAGGAGGTAACCGAAACCGATCAGGAAGTAGACGGAGGCCTCTTGGAAACAATTGGATTGATCCCTAAGATCAATGGAATCGTCTCGGACGGTTCCATTCACCTCTAGGACGCCTCCGTCTACTTCGTGGTAATACCGTTGATCTCCTGAATGGTGTCCTGAATGATCTCCAGGAAGGCTTCCGCAGCCTTCCAAGCGGTGCTGACCACTTCCGAGATTACTACCAGCAATCAAGTTTCCCGTGCCGAAACAGCTCCGGCAATTAAGTCCCACACCTCTTACAGCAGCGGCAACAATGTCCCCTTTCCCACAATACTCGTACCCGAAACATCACCGACATTTAAGTCCCCTCTCTCTACAGCGCCCAGAAGATTACCGGCAATTAAGTCCGCCCTCGTGAAGGAATAATTCGGATACTGGTCACAGTAGTGGCGGCGGTGGGGCTTGGTATCGTATCTTGGATTGCCACGATTTTTCGGTTTACGTCATTGGTCCTTGCGGTCACCAAGTGTGAGCAAAGGTTATTTTTTATTTGATTGGATTGTTGTATGGAGACAGTTGCACGGCATCTGGGTTAACCAATAAATTTAATATGTATGTTGTTCGCGTCCGAAGTGATTTTTGTCTGCCTTTTAAATCTTGTTCTCACCGCGAACGTAGAACGTAACACAGGAGAAGCCGGTAACAGGAATTTAGGGCATGGTCATAGTGTTGGAATATCGCTCGATAAATTTGTGTTCCAATTCACGCTTCTTTAGAAGTGTACATAGATCGCCAGCTCTTCAGCCAAAACTCATTTTACTGAAAGAATGAAAAACGCCGACGCAGCAAACTGATCGAATATGATAAAATAGTCTATCCATGTATGTGGTTTAATAGCTGAATGCATGTCTTTTGTGCAGTGTGCAAAGAAAACTGATTCCGATTGTGATACTGCTGCAATACAGCGTACGATTAAATTTTGCTAATGGTGCGGCAATAGCGTGAGAAACTTGCTTCCGCTTTTAGATGATTATGCGAAAGTACCCACGAGCCAGATCTAGGAAAAGCTAACAATCATAAAAGCAACCTACGCAACGTCCTCCACTGAATCTGTAAATAATGCAAGATTGGGAGTTATTTCCAGCCAGATTATGTTTCCTGCAAGGATAATTACTTTACACAAATTCAGCCTCCGGATATCCTCGTGTTGTTTCCTCCTTCTGGGAGCTGTGGTATCATGATCCTCCGAAACCGAAGGCTTTTGTCCACAGTTGTACAAATTTAAAGCGAAAAAGCGTATCTTCTAAAGAACCCAGTGTGTTCGATTCAGCCTGCTGTTGTCAAGTTGGAAGACATACTGTAGTAGCATAAAATCTGCATTCTTCAGCAGTTCATTGGACTGTAGCAAGGTAGGAATACAAAGACAGAATAGTTTAACTATTTAGAGATACGGGCGCTGGCGCTACGTACAAGAAAGAAACACGCGGAAAAAAACTGCACAGTATTAAAAAGGTACTCAGTTGTAGCGAGAATGTCCTTCGACTACTATGCCAGACTTACAGAATACAGATACTGATTTTGATCACGTTTGTTAGGTTTTCTGAACAGAAGAGAACCATTCGATTACGAAGTTTCTGAAGTGCAAATTACTAAAGTTCCGCATTTAGGCTTTTTGCGAGACAAACAGCAGATTGAGTACCTCTAATCATTTACTGTGGATACGTACAATAATGGCGGATGTGATCAACAAGTTCTTCTAACAGCGAAACAAAAAGTATCACCAGACCGAAAGTCATTGAGCGTCTTTTACGCGCAGTGTAAAGAAACTTTGTCGCGAATGTGGACCGGTGCAACAGATCTGAAACTAGTGCGACTAGAGCGTAACTCTATTGTTTCCGCTGCCGGATTCGAAAGGGCGAAGGATAGTTGCGGCTGCAGAGGCGCAAGTACGCTGTGCGGTACCGGACTGAACGGAAACGCGCCGAGTTAAACCGGCGCCACGATGACACTGGATTCCGTTTATCAAAAGGAAAGCTAAGTCACTAGTTTACTGGGAAAAGGAAACCGGATATGGAATCTGCCGTGAGCGCAGCCAATCACCGAAAGCCATGAAACATCAGGCTGACGAATTAAAAACCACCGGCATCAAAACAAGGCTCGTAACGCAACGTATCCCTGTCAAATCACGGTTCATTTACAGTGGTGCCCAGCCAAGTCTGGGCAACGGGTTTTAGTCCCTCCCATTGCCCACCATGAAGTCTGACAGTTAATCTGCTAATGTACGTCGGACGTCCATTTATCGTGCTATCTTCCACGGTATAAAGTTTGGCTTTATCAGGTGGCGAGAATTTCTAATGAATTTTAAATCGAAGCACACCAGCGTCGAAAACTTGTCCGACCCTTGCTCTACTTTTTCTGAAAACGGGTGAAATAATTTATTTAAAATTTCAGAACGTGTAGTTCTTTTCCGTCTTACGTTCATTCGAAAGAGCATTCTTTCGTCTTCTTGAGAAAGACAAGAAAGACTCGATTCGATCCGCTGTCCGCCTGCTGTGGGCGGTGGCGCCCGCAAT